>CAUYQG010172189.1:0-28280 GCA_963574415.1 Tarsius wallacei
TTCCTTACCAATAAGCTGAAGGCAGAGTGTTAGCAGGATGTGCCAATGTCTAGAAGAGAAATAAAAGTAACTGATTTAGTATGGGGCAGCATCTCCACTGTCCATAACAAAACACTGTCCAGTAAGAACAAAATGTGTGTGGAGTGTGAGCTACAAAATACACATTGTATCAATTTAGTATTTCTGCAGAGGAATTTAATGGTCTTAGTATTTAAAATTGACATCACACAACATAAAGATAAACAAGGATCTAAAAGTTTACTAGAGATTATTATGTTAAACCATGAATTGAAAGGTTGGGCTGTCCTAGTCTTGCATCTGATGGAGATTTGCTGAGGGGGGATGGGATGGGATAGGCTGCTTGTTCTGCAATAGAATGTCTGAACACTTTCTAATGGTTATACTGAGGCAAAAAGACTAAACCCTTTCACCAAGCCCAGGGGCCATTAGCTGATGGTCACAGGACTTGCCTTATAGGTAGCCTCCACTATAAAACCTAAGAGTGTTATTTGAGATGTTTTTCAGACCCAATGGACCCGAGGCCCCACCCAGGCCCAGAACACATACCAGGAAGGTGGCTCTACCCTTTCTGTGACACCCCCTTCCAGAAATTGGCTTTGTGACATGAAGACAGTTTTGACACCCCCGTGCCATCATCAACCAATCAGCAGTCTCCAGCCCCCTGCGTGCCATACTCCCTTTCGAAACCCGGCCTCTGAACTCTCAGGGAGGCGGGTTTGAGAAGTATCACCCATCCTCCTTACTCAGCTGCTTTGCCGTGTTAAACTCTTTCTCCATTGTAATGGCTGCATCAGTCTTGGCTTTCCTGGGCAGCGGACACAAGGACCCGGTCAGGCTGTCACAAGCCCAGCCTCCCTCACTGTCGAACTCGGAGCGGAATCTTCATTCCTTTAATTATCTAGATATTTGGTGCCTACTACATGCCAGGGATGCACAGAATGATGGGGACAGAGCTGAGAACAATATAAACCCAGTCTCTGTTCTCATGGAGCTGACCCACCAGTTGGGGTCAGAGGTACTAAATAACTGCAGGTTGTAGTAGGGATTATGATAGAAATAAAACAGGCTATAAAGTTCAGAGAGCTCTAGGGTTGGGGCCACCAACTTAAGTAGGGTAGTCAGGGCAAGCCTCTTGGAGGAGGTAACATTTGTGCTAAAAATTGTCATAGGAAAATGAACCTATCATACAAAATCTGGAGAACAACTCTTCCAGGTATAAGGAAGAACAGGTGCAAAGTCCCTGGGGCAGTGTGATATTGAGATATATTAGGAAATGTATGTTTGGTCTTCAGGTTTCTGGCACAGAGATCCTAAAACCCTTGGACTCTCTGAGTAATAGAAGTGAGAGGAGCATCTTTTGTTCTGCATAATAAGCTCCTTTCATCCATACCTGAGTTTATGCTAATGAGGTAACTCTTGGCAATGGATTGCCAGAGGATGCAGTCAGGTGATTTGAGGATTGGAACTTTGAGCATCATCCCCCCAGCCTCCAGGGCAGGGAAAGGGACTAGGTACTGACCTAATCACCAAAGGCCAAGGATTTAATAAATTACGGCCACATAACGATGCCTCCATAAATACTGCACACAACGGGGTTTGAAGAACCGTTGGGTTGATGAGCATGTCAAGGATCTGCAAGTGCGGCACCCAGGAGAGGGCAAGGAAGGCTCAATCTCTCCCTACGTCTTGCCCTCTGCCTCTCTCCATCTGGGTGCCCATCTGGATCCTTTGTCATATCCTTTGTAGTAAACTGGAAATAGCACATAAAGCACTTTCCTAAATTGTCTGAGTTGCCCTAGCAAATTATTGAACTCAAGGAGGGGCTGTGGAAACCCCTGTTTTATAGACTGTTGGTCAGAAGTGCAGGTCACTCCTTGGGTGTCTGAAGAAGGGGAAGTCTTGTGGGACTGAGCCCTTAACCTGCAGGTCTGCACTCACTCTAGGTGGTTCATGTCAGGACCGAATTGCAGGATGCCTTGTTGGTGACCAGAGAGCTAGAGAAATGTTTAATGTGGGGGGAAACCCACAAGTTTGGTGTCAAGAGGATTTGAGTATAGAGGAAAACAGTGTTTTTCCTTTTAGGCAGGCGTGGGCTTGACTGTCCAAGCAATGGGCAGAAGTCGGGCTGGAGAGGAACTGAGGGTAGGGAAGAGGGACAGGGGCCAGTCTCGCTGGCCCTGTCTGGGAGTGTGCATTGATCCTGTGGGCCACAGGCAGTGGGAGGGAGCTGTGCACAGGTGAGCCCAGGACTGGTGCCCAGGTGAGGCGAGGGCCTGGTGCCTGCCTGGCTGGGAGGAAGCACCCCTTCTGTTTGTCCCTGCATACCTGCTGATCTCAGTTCAGTGGACCCTGCTGAGTGCTGTGACCTGAATCTCATTTTAGGAAAATACCTGGGCCACCGTGGGGAGGATGGAGGATGGGCCGGATCAGGGGAGACCCTTCAGGCCTGTCCCCAACCCCCAGGAGAGACAATGCAGGCAGCATGTCCTCCCTGCGAAACCCAGAGTCCTTGCTGAGTCCCAGGGCCCTGACTTGGGATGGCAGCCAGACTCCCCTTGGACTGCAGGGACAAGCAGACCCCTTCAAGGTCACAGCGAGAGTGACATAGCCTGACTCCAATGCTCTTGGTTTCCTCTGTTGATGAAAAGATGCCAAATTCTGTAAAACACTTTTAGATGGTTTATTCTGAACCAAACTTGAAGGCCTAGGCCAGGAACACCCATTATCAGAAGGTCCCGAGAACACGTGCCCCCCGTGGTTGAATGGTGGCTTGGTTACCTACAGTTTAGGAAGGCAGAAGTTACAAGAAACCAGAGATTTCCATCGGTTTGGCCCAGGGAAGAGGGCCATTTCCAAGCGGAGGCTTACAGGTCTTAAGCGATTTCAAAGATTCCTTGCCTGGTCATTTGTAGTTCCTATCTAAGGAATTCAGGAAATCAGTGGAGCTGTTTTGTTGAGATGAGGGGGCGGGAAGCTCCAGGTTTGATAATGTGTAGAAGTCCTCTATGTGGCAGATTCAGAGGACAGATGAGTGTCTTCCAAGGCTCCTGAAGTCTGGGAGTCCCCAAGAGGTGGCTTTCTAATGTATCTTATATAATGTATGTATTTTGTGGCTTTGCAGGGCCATCAAATACTTTGGTTTCCTTCTTCGTTATGTGATGTCATGCCAGAGTCAGGCTGGAAAATGGACTTTAGCGTATGGGGTAATCAGGTCATAAGCCCCTGCCTGGTGGGTCCTTACCAGGTGTGACTCCCCAAGCCTCTTAGTTAGGAATCCAAGTAAGAGGAAAAAAAGACGGGGTTTAGCTCACCTTCCAGCATGTCCGTCTCTTGTTTAAAATAAACGGGGCCAAATGTTGGTATCTGGATGGGACCTGAGGGCTCACTTCTAGAAGCAGAAAAATGACCCCAGAGAGCACAGAATGGGCAATATCTGCTCCCCCCCACCTCTTTTTATAGATCAGGTGTCACACTGGAATGTCCTCTTTTTATCATTTTGTTTATTTTGCAGTTGAAAACTAACAAGAGTAATGTTCGTCATGGGATCCACTGATAAAGGGCTTTCACACGTATCCCCATCAGACTGAGTTACTATAGTGGCCACATCTCCCCATTTTATGGACAAAGAAACTGGTATTCCTCGCTGACTTGCTCATGTGGAGACTGAGTCCATGGGTGGAAGGATCTGAGGCTGAAACACGTGAGCCGTCCAGCCCCAAACCTCCAGCCTCTGGTTCTTGTTTAAACCACCATTGACGCTGTACGCAGGGGCCAGCACTTTTTAATCTCAGCACTTGGGGAGGCTGAGGTGGGAGGATCACTTGAGGCCAAGAGTTTGAGACTAGCCTGGGCAATATAGCAAGACCTCGTCTCTACGAAAAATCCAAAAATTTAGGCAGGGACGGAGGTGTGTGCTTGTAGTTCCAGCTAATCGGGAGGCTAAGGAGAGAGGATTGCCTAAGGACAGGAACTCAAGGCTGAGATAAGCTGTGATCATGCCACTGTACTCCAGCCTGAGTGACAGAATGAGACTCTGACTCAAAAAACAAACAAACAAAAAAAAAAACCCCCAGAAAACCTTGCTGGACAGCAGGACTGCCGCCTCACTCACCCCTGCACCCCTTGGTACCAGCAGACACAAGAGGACCAGGGTGTTCGCCCTGAGACCGGGCTGCCACTGCTCATTTTTCTGGAGATGACTGTCCGTTGAATTGGGCAAGTTTTCCAGAGTGGAGCTGATCATCTGACGCAGGTCTTGGGCTGCCACGAGCACATAGGCTGGGCCCAGGGGAGAAATCTGTCTGCAGAAGTGGTCTCGAAAGGTTTTCCTGACAGTCCTTTGACCAAGTAAATTGCAAATATTTTTCTTTTGACTTTAGCAGAGTTAAGTTTTTGCTCTGCTGTAGCTTTCACTGTTCAAAGAAACTCTCACTGCTCCTTCCAGAAGACATTGTGCACGCCATCATCTGGGTGCCGGCGCTGGGTCTCGCTTTGTGTAAATATTCACTCAATTCTTCCCTTTCAATCTGTGAATACAGAGGCAAGGGAAAATGAAATAAAACCATGAAACACCCCTCCTGCATCCTGAAGGAAGTGACAGACCCCAAAAACATGCCTCCCGACCCTGTCCAGCCTTCTGCCTTGCTTGGTCTCCTCCACAACTGTTTTCTCTCCCCTGAATAGAAATTAGGAGCTCCCAAGACACCAACGCCTAAAAGGCAGGTTTCAGAAGGACCTGGCTTTGCATGTGCAAAGGCCCTGAGGCAGAACCAAGAAGGCAGGTGTGACTGGAGCACAATGAGGCTGGGGAGGGGTGGTAGGACATGAGATGGGCGAGAGAGGCAGGACACGGGTCCTGGAGACTCTCCTGGATGGTGGTAAGCGCCAGCTGTTGATCAGGTGAGAGGTGGGCCTTTACCCTCTGCCCACAGTCAAAGGATGACAAATTTTAGGGTATGGCTGCTGGAAGCAAATATGAAGTTCTTCTAGGTAAGACTTTGCAATTCATTTTTAAGTTGATGATGATCTGTGCCGGGCACAGTGGCTCACGCCTGCAATCCCAGCACTTTGGGAGGCCAAGGAGGGAGGATAGCTTGAGCCCAGGCATTTGAGACCAGCGTGGGTTACACAGTGAGACCTCGTCTCTACAAAAATCAAAAAATTAGTCGGGTGTGGTGGCACAGGCTTGTCATCCCGGCTACTCAGAAGGCTGAGGCGAGAGGATCACCTGATCTCAGGAAGTAGAGGCTGCAGTGAGCTGTGTTTGTGCCCCTGTGCTCCAGCCTGACTGATGGAATGAGACTCTGACTTAAAAAAAGAAATAAAATAAACAAATAAATAGATGATCCAATTTCAAATCCGTAGACTTTTAAAATTTATTACGAAAAACATGAATCAGACTTTTAGCTGCCAAGAATAGATGATTTGTATGAAGTCACGCTTTTCTTCTTATAACAGTCTGTATTCATGATCACGCATCTTTTTCAGGCAGTTTTCCAAGCGAATTTGCAGCCAGGAAGCCATCAGAGCCCAGGGCTTGTAGTGACAGTTTGGCACGTAGGAACATGGTAGCATTTAGGATGGGCAGCGCAGGCCACAGAAGGGCATTTTCAGACCGTGGATACTGTGGTGGGAGTCTTGTTTCCAGGCAGCTCTTTGCAAAGTCCACCTGGGCTAAGACAGGCCACCGGTTCATGTTGTATGGGACTTCATAGGGCGTGGTGGCAATATGGGCTTTATTCCAAGGATGTGGGTTGGGAGGGCTTTCGGCAGAGGAGGGGCATGGTCTCACTTAGGTCCCAGTAAGGTCCTTCTGGCTTCCTGTGGAGGACAGATGGTAGGCAGTCAGAAGCAGAAGGACCACAGAGAAAGCCGTTGTGATACTCAGGCAAGGGATCACAGTGGAGCTTGGTCCGAGCTGGGGCCACGGCAGGGGAGGTGGCAAGAAGGGGGACTGGGGTGTGTTTGGGGACCTGAGGTCAAGAGTAGGAGGAAGGGAGGATCCTAGCCTTTTTTTCTGGCCTACCAGGCTGGTGGTCAGACACCAGAACTTCTTGCTTGAGCTCGATAAATGTTTCCTGTCGAATCCTTGGCTGAAGCAAGCTAAATGCTAGGCTTGGATTATCATTTTGCATTAATGGCTCTTGACGAAAACCAGCAGGATATGCCGGTCTAAGAAAGGAAGCTACAGGTGTGATGGGACGGGGGAGAAGCAGAACAAGGAAAGTCATGGAAGGTTGAAACGCCATGTTTGTGTCTGCACAACTTTATGTATGATGGGTGGATATGGAGGTGAGCATACGTGTGTGTGTTATATGCCTATGTCGTAAGTGGGAGAGACAAGACTTGAACCCAGAGCCCAAGTCCTTAGCCACGGTGCTGTTCAGCCTGTCTCTGGGTAGAGGATATTGAGCTGTTCCCATTTGAAAGTGTATTTTTCCCTGTTATAAATAATGTGGCTGGAATGTCTTTACACAAGAGCCTTTGGAGAGGAATTCCAGGGAGTGAATGCAGTGGCCTGCGGGCCCCTCGCGTCTGTGGGTCTGGCAGCTCCCACCCAGCAGCCCCGCCTCTTAGATCAGCATCTGAGCACCCTGACTTTTGCAAAGAGTCGGGATTCTGTCTTCAGTGTGGAGCTGGCCTTTGAAGGAGGCCGCACTCTGTCTAAGAGATGGAGGATGGGAAAAGGATGGACCATCTGAGTCTCTGTGTTTCAACCCAGGTCAATGGTGCTTGTCCCCCAGAAAGTTCAGCACATTTTATCTCAGCCAATTATGGCCAACAGGCAGGGTGGGGGCGAAGGGAAATTGATCATCTGCCATTTTCTGCTTATCCGGGCGGTTCTGGGGACTGGAGTCTTCTCAACTGAGATTATCCCAGGACCCCTCCCAGTCCCACGGCGGGTGCACAGCCAGGCACTCTGCCACCCTAAATAACAAACAGAGAGGCTTTCTAAAGGAGAAGACATTGACTCGGAGAAAGAGCATCGCAATGGGTCCGCGAGGCCACGAAAATCCATGTGTTCGCTCAGGGAGGTGAAGGAAGACAAGGTTTTTAGAGGAGGCCAGGAGGGGAGGATCCCATCATTGTTTTTGCAATAATTATCCTTGGCTACAAAGACCGATAACAAAAGTGACGCTAGCCTGAAGCCGGACAGGCGGATTCTGGGCAGATGTCCTTGCAGAAGTGTTTTTCGTGTGAGGTTGTGACGGCCTTTGTGCAAGGCTGCGGCTTTGCAGTCTTCCGTGATCGTTTTGTTATCAGGCGTACAAGTGTGAGAACCCTCCCTTCATGGCCTTCCCTGGTTCTATTTGCCAGGGATTTTTTTTTTTTTTTAGGGACTCCATTTTGATTTTGACAGCTTTCACAACCCTAATTCGCATCTGGCTGGGAGGACATGGCAAGATGAGAAGCTCATTCTACTTCCAAATTGTGAGACGGGGCTGGAGGCGGGTGCCTGTGCAGAGTCCTCTTCTCTCTGCAGGGAGAGAAGCACAGTGACGTGGAGACCTTGATTGCGTTGTGTCCTTGGGCCAGGAAGCCCGTGGCAGGGGTGGGTTTCCCAGGGGCACTGTGGACGCGTGTAACTGGCTTAATTCAGTCCAAACAAATCTGTGGTGAGCCTTTTTGGGGACCAGGCCGGGGCCAGGCTCTGGGGGCCCCTGGACGATAATTCACAGTCCTTGCCTGGAAGAGCAGCTTGTGAAGCTCAGGGGTCCCCAAGATCAGCTATGCGCACACAGTCGCACCATTTTTGCAATAACCTGGGGCCATTCCTATGCTTACTTGAGTCTTTTCTGCACTGGACTTGTATTTTTAAGGTTGAGTAATTTTGGACTGTGACTAGGAAACCACAATATCCACTGACATGCATCGAAGGTCACCATAAAACCAGGGACATACATGGCTTCAGCACGGCGCTGGCCCCCATGATGGCGGGCGAGGCTGTTTACATGCCGAGCAGGAGAGAGGCATTCAAAGTGAAGTCACTCTGGGACTTTCTCTTCGGCTTCGTCACCAGCAGGATGGAGACTGGAAAAGGAAAAACATTTCTCAATGAGTCACAGGCATTTCATGCTGGGGCCACACTTGCAGCATTTAAGGGGCGCCACGGGGCAGTGTCTGAAGCTTAAGACGCCAAACCCCAGAACATCGGGGTGGGTTCTCCACAACTCAATGCCCTGAGTGACTATGCCAGGTAGAAATAAGGTGCCTTTCTGAGGACATCTCAGATTGTTGCATTTCAAGTGTGCCCGCAAACTAGATTAAAGGCAATACAATAAAATTTGCCTTTCAGAATTCTGGAAAATGAGAACAGCCCGATGTGCATGGAAGGGCCACATACTAACTTTGTGACCCAGGCTTGGCCAGTCGCAGGCTCCCCGAACTCCCAGGGGCGGGAGATGAGGGCAGAGGGCAACAGAGGCAGATCATGCAGGGGCTGGCAGAGGGTCTGGATCTGACTCTGGGAACAATGGGAGGCGCTGACATGTTCCAAGCAGGTGGATAACATCCACTTCATGTTCCCAAAGGCCCACCCCAGCTGTGAGTGGAGAGGGCAGCCCGGGGACAGGAGCAGAAGCAGGGGACTGGAAGGCAGGTGCCGTGGTCAGGGTGGGAGTTGCTGGTGGCGCAGCAGGACGGGCGCTGCAGAGGGGGAAGGCAGGGGCTTCCAGTTCTGTCTGGAAGGTCAGCAGGTCTTGTGGATGGACCCCAAGTGGGTGGCATGGGAGGGCTGGGCAGGTGGGCAGATGGTGGCACCATTTGCAGAGAGAGGTGGGAAAGTGGGAGAAGGAGGAACAGACTGGAGAGGCAGGGATGGGTGGACATTACGCTGTTTTGCAGACGTGGCCACCAGGCCAGGGGCTGGTTGACTGCCTCTGTGGCTGACTTGCCGATATTGGAAACACACCTTATAGGCTAGGCCTCACTGAGCAGGAAGCCTGCGCCTAGGGCAGGGTGTTATTGATTCACAAGTAAGAGAGTCAGAAAAGGACTGGACAGAGCCTCTCAGAGAGGAAATGACCAAAGACCGCTGAGTCCTGTTGGGTGTACCCATGTCCTGCCCTTCCCAGGGTCCCTGCCATCTCCCCTCCACTGACAATGACCATACCAGAATTTTCTCCTGAAAGCTTCTGGAACCAGAGCCAGCATAAGGCATAGGGGAAGAAATGTACTGCGTGATTTTTATGGTTTTTCAGCCCCGTGTTCATCAGTGGAATTCCAGGCCTGCCTCCTCGACATCTGCTTAATTGACTTTGGGTTTAGGAACCCATTTTGAGCTCTGGCTTTTCGTAGCTAAAACCTGTGATGTCACTTGCCTCTATTTTGCAATGTCCGAGAGTCAAGAGTGGGTCACCTTTGCCCCATCAGGAGGAAACCTCATCTGGGAAGCAGGTCCCTGGGATACAGTGTGATTGTTCTGGACTGAGTTACAGGCACTGCTAGAGTTGCCACTGGCAATGGCGGACACGTCATGTGGTGCTGGTCGCTGCTGTTTGTCCCCAGGCCTTTTTCTAGCCACCTGCTGGGGACAGACCTATTCTGGGACTCTGGGTGGGGTCTGATGGGGCCCAGCATGCTGCGGCCACTAAGCAGGTGTGATCACTGTGGACACGGCGTGTAGCTCACAAGTGGATCCTGTGGCACTGTGGACATTCTGGGGACACTCAAGGGCCCGGCGGGGGCTGCCGAGTGAATGCCAGTCCGGTGGGTGGACACCAGTGACCCAAGAACGGTCTAGGACACAGGAGTTCCCTGTTTCTGACAGGAGCTCACAGCCCTGGCCCCCTCCCTGTCCAGTTCATGGTCATCCTCAGACTGAACCCGAAATCGCCCCTCACAATGCCAGGGCCACGGCCACTCTTCCTCCCGTGAACACTCACAGGCTTCTTTGGAACCTGACTCTGTGCCACACTTGAAAGTTCTATCTGCAGTTTCATTTATCTGATCACGTGAGCTGAGTCAGAGCCAGCCATCGAGTCTGTAGGGGCTGGGGGCGGGGTTAATGCAAATTAGCCAACTGGGCGTGAAGGAGAGTGGCGGACAGGAAGGATGTGCCCAGGCTAAAGAGAAGCCCTCACACCTCCCACGGACTGTTCCCACATGGAAAGGGGGACAGGAGGTGCAGGTCTTCCGACTTTTCAAGCAGAACCAAAGCAAAATCTTGCAATGAAAAAAAATGTGGGTGACTGATTAGAGAAAAATAATTAGCACTTTGGGGGAGGGACCCCAAGCAAACCCACATGTAGAAAGCATTCAGGTGACAGGCTTCTATGCTTCTACGCTACACCTGCGAGCTGCAACATTTAAAGTTCTAAAAGGTGACACGTATGAAGTGATTATGCCCAGAGTTGAACTTCTGTGGGTTGAATGAGTACTGAAGGAATCGAGAATGTGCCACCTCAAAACAAGCTGCCCTGGCACACGGACTATTTTGAGTTGAGGGTACGTGAAACACAGAAGGTACAAGAGGACCTTTCTGACCTTCCTTCTGGGTCTGACAAGCAGGAGACGGGATTCCCATCTGAAAGACACGCTCCCTCTACCAGAAGGAAAGTAGCATTCTCATCCTCCCAGACCTTGTCAAAACAGTTGTTATCTTCTTCTAGCCCCTCACATAGTTCAGTTGTCCTCTCACCACCTGCTACTCTTTGTTTGATTTGGGGTGGAAGTGTTCGACCATGACTCTGTGTCTTCCTTCCCTTAGGAAGCCTCCCATGCTATGTAAGACTCGTATTAAATATGCGTGTGTGCTTTTCTCCTGTTATCTGTCTCATGTCAGTTTAAGTCTCAGGCCCAGCTGAAAAGTCCTGAGGGCGGAGGTACATTTTTGCCTCCTCCACAATATTCAGAACAACCTCAAAGGAGTGAGATGGTTATTCTCGCCATGTAACAGATGGGGAAACTGAGGCACAGAAGGTCAAGTCCTTTGCACAGGGCACGCAGAGAGTAGTGAGTCAGGTTCAAGCCCGCTTCTAACATAAGAGTCCATGCTCTGACCACCTCCACCATCCTGCGTTTGGTGACTTAGAATATTCTGGGATTATCCAGAAATTTAGTTAAAAGAAATCTTTGGGCCGGGCTCAGTGGCTCAGCCTGTAATCCCAGCACTTTGGGAGGCTGAGGCGAGTGGACTGACGCAGCCTGCGGGGTCGAGACCAGCCTGAGCAACTTGACGAGACCTCGTCTCTACAACAAAATAAAAATTTTAAAAAATGAGCCAGGTGTGGTAGCGCGTGCCTGTAGTTCCAGCTACTTGGAAGGCTGAGGCAGCAGGAACACTGGAGCCTAGCAGGTTGACACTGGGGTGGTGGTGAGCATGCCACTGCACTCCAGCCTGGGCGACGGAGTGAGACTCCAACTCAAAAAAAAAAGAAATCTTGGACCTAAACTAAGCCATGCCATATGCATCTCTAGGTGAGGAAAAGTGAGTGACATTGTAGACTGTGAAAATTGGCTGGTGGTAGGGAGTGGGGACAGGGAGTGTCTTGATTCTCTGGACTCTCAGACCAGTGCTCTTTGCATGCTGCAAGCACAAAGAGGAGGGTGGGCCTTGAGGTTCCATCCAGAGCATTTTTCTCTCTGAGAAACAGAGTCAGAGAGAGAGAGAGAGAGAGAAAGAGAGAGAGAGAGAGAGATAGTGAGAGACAGAGAGAGATAGAGAGACAAAGAAAGAGATAGGAATGGGGATGGGAGGGGGGCAGGGAGGAAGAGCAAAGGTATAACCAAGAGAGAGACTGAAGGAGCAAACAGTGAGCCCTTATAAGAACCAAAAGAACACAGGTGAGAGAGGAGGACTCGGGGAAGGAGTGGGACCACGAGCTGTGTCCCCTTTCCCTTAGCTTGCCCCACACAGGCTGCCCTGAGGTCATCAATCCGTGGGAGAGGAGAAAGCGCAGTCTAGAAACCCTGGACGGGCTGAGCAGATCCAGGTCAAAAGTCGCAGATGAATTCTGGGCCGCAGCTGAGTGTCTCCTGTTTCTGGGCCCCCAGAGGAAAACTGGTTTGTGCTACCTTCATCCCCGACAATACTCTGGCTGGTGGACCTAATGGTGGCAAAGTCGCAGGTCTGGGGAGGCCTGGCCAGCTGGCTACCCAGGCCCAACTTAAAACACCTAGTCTTTCCATTTTTCTAGAACCATATGGCCCTCTTAGTCTAGCCTTGATTTTCCATTTTTGATAAAGACATGGATACAATGCATACTTCAGCTCCTTCTAAGTTCTACAAGAAGACATACAGCAACCTGAGTGTAAGGATAAAGGTCACTTTTACTCGGCCTCAGGGCTGAGGAGGCAATAGGGAGAGGTGGGGTCTGCGGTGAAAATAAAAGTTCATGCTCATTCAAAGGGCATGGCAGCTTCTCTCCAAGAAAAGGAAAAAAATCCAGATTTTTATGTGAAGACTCCTCATTTTTAAAGCGCTGTAAAGACCCAGCAAAACATGTCTTTGGGCCTTTGATCTCTCGTTTCATGTTCAGAGTCACCCGTGGTCGCTGCAGAAAGGCATGTGTGCTTGCCCAGAGGCCTTCGCCAGAACAGTCCAGGCTACGCCCTATGGAGTGTGCTGTTCCTCAGGTGAGGGGCGTGGGCGGGGGAGACCCTGGTCACCCTGGTTCTCATCCAGACTTGTCTCCAGGTAGCTTCCTCTCTCTTCACTGACCTCTTCCCCAGTGGTCTTCAGTACCCGGACACAGTTGTCCTTTAAGTGTTTAATAACACAAAGCCCTTCATCCCCGCCCCCCACCAACCACTAACACACCTCAGCCCAGAGGCCTGGATCGCTTTCAGGTTAACGTGTATCCTCGGAGAACGTTTTCCTCTTACTTAGTCACAAACATCCACCTACTAGAAATATATGACTCAGATATACATATTGAGGGACAGGCATGGTGGCTCACGCCTGTCATCCCAGCACTTTGGGAGGCCGAGGTGAGAGGCTTGCTTGAATCCATGAGTTTGAGACCAGTCTGAGCAGCATAGCAAGACCTCATCTCTATTTAAAAAAAAAAAAAAATATATATATATCTAATATTCTTTACCAAAAAAATCCTAAAAGTAAAAAGATATACATATTGAGAAAAAGAATATAAGCAGACCGAGGCAGTAGACAGCAACAGGGCGCTCTCTAGATGGTGGGACCAGAGAGGGTCTCTTGGAGGAGGGGACATCTGCAGAGACTGAAATGAGAGAATGACCCGGCAGAGATCTGGGGAAGAGCAGTCCAGGGAGAGGAACTCGCAAACGCAAAGGCCCTGAGGCAGGGACATTTTTCAGGTGCTTGAGAAGCAGAAAGAGACCCATATGGCTGGAGCGGAATGAATGAGTGGGGTGGTGTTGGGGGGCAGTGGTGGGGGGAATTAATGAGTGGGGTGGCAGTGGGGGCTGTGTTGGGGGCTGTGTTGGCGAGAGAATGGGGGTCAGGTCATGCAGGGCCTTGCAGGCCACGGGGAAGACATTGGCTTTTATTCTGCACAAGCGAGTGCGTCACTAGAGGATTCTGAGTGATGAATGTGACGATCTGACCTCGTACGCTGGAAGGCCTGCCCTGGCTGCCTCATGGAGAGCACAGGGCAGGGGCCGAGGGAGGCGCCGGGCAACCCGGTAGGGGTCTGCACAATGGTCCAGGTTGGGGACGGCGGTGGGTAGACAGGCTGGAGTCCGGATCCTGAGTTTCCGGACTCCAGCTCCATCGTTCACGTTCCCCCTCCCTCCCTCCACTTTCCAAAGAATCGCCGACATCACAGACTCTAATTCACCTATAATTAAACACACACACAAGACCTCATCTCCTTGACTACCCACCCCAAGCATCCTCCTGGTCCCAGGCAACCTGCTTGCTCTGAGCTTTGGAAGGTGGGATATAGTCGCAGTTTCCAGGCATGTTGCAGGGAACACCAGTAGAGCCTGGTACACCACGGGCATTCATTATTTCACTAGTCTTCGGAGGGTTAAAAAATATATATATATATATGTGTGTGTGTGTGTGTGTGTGTGTGTATATATATATATAATGAATATGTGAAATCTACAATTTTACAGATGGTGCTGTTGAGTTTGAGGCTAAAATGTGAAAGGCGAGTCCATTTTAAAACAATGTTAGTTAAATAATCTTACAGAAGAAGGTTCACCGCGATGGCACACGGGAGAGACACAACAGGGTGTGGGAATGGGAGACACTGGGAACACTGGCAGGCTGGGTGGTCTGGGTGCTGAAGTTTAAGGCCATTGGTCGGTTCGGCCCAGTCCAACCTCAGCCCACCCCCACCCCATGCCCCAGTCCACCGCATCTCATGCCCTCAGCTCATGCCCCAGCCCATTTTCCCATCCCCAGCCCAGCCCAGCCCATGCCCCAGCCCGTACCCCAGCCCATGCCCCCAACCCAGTCTCCAACCCAGTCCCCGGCCCATCCCCCAACCCGGTCCCCAGCCCAGCCCCCAGCCCCCAGCCCATGCCTTAGCCTGTGCCCCAGCCCAGACAGAGGTGTCAGGGTGACTTCACCCCCTCCCAGCCAGGTGGGAAGGTTTGTTCATGGACAGAAATTGTGTCTGTTTTTCTCCACTTGTTGGGGAAAACAGGTTTTGGTCGGCTGGCTGGTCTGGCAGCTGTTAAAATATTTAAAAACTGGTTCCCTTTGTCCTTCACAGCGAGGCCTTTCAGGTCCTTCCTCCTGTAGGAGCGGTCTGTCTGCAGGAGGGCTGGGACGTGGCAGGAGCTCGGTCCATGTATCTTGGTGTTAAAGATGTTGATCCAGAAAGCTTGGTAGTGGCTGTGTTTTTAATAAATCAGGTTAATGTTCCAAGGGGAGGCTTATCACTTGCTATTTACGCACAAATGCCTTCATCATTTAAGAGGCTTGTTAAAAGTTGTGGTTTAAGGGCAGATTAACAAAGCCCTCACAGCCGGTGCACTGGAGCAGGGTGAGCACCTGACACCAGCCACCCGCCCAAGAGGGAGCGGGCGCGCAGGACACCGGCTGCTAATCGCCTTCAGAATCAGTGGGATGGAAAGCAAGTGCTTTAAGACCCTGGTCATGAGCAGATTAAAATAAGAAACAGTTCCACAGTTCCACAGGCTGTTTGCATTTTGCCAGCGCAGCACTGGGGGCTGCTGACTGCAGGTGAACGAATCACCAGGTGTCTGGAGAAGGGTCTGGCCAGCCGGGTGGAGAGCCAGTTTTTGTCGTTGGTGTTACTAAGACAATTTTCGAAGAAGGCACAAGGCTGACTCTCATTCCCTCTCCTTTGTCTTTCCTCTTGGCCTTGCTGTGCCTGGAGTCACTCCTTC
Organism: Tarsius wallacei; assembly: GCA_963574415.1. Lineage (NCBI taxonomy): Eukaryota > Metazoa > Chordata > Mammalia > Primates > Tarsiidae > Tarsius > Tarsius wallacei. The sequence goes on from CAUYQG010172189.1 coordinate 15,307, forward strand.
ACAGTATTTCTGAGCGTTTTCTATGTGTTGGTATCTTAGTCCATCTGGGCTGCCATCACAGAATACCGCCCGGGGTGGTTTATAAACAACAGATGTTTATTTCTCAAGATTCTGGAGTTTGAGAGGCCCAAGATCAAGGCTGGTGTCTAGCGAGGTCTCTGCGTCCAAGATGGCACCTTGCTGCTGCATCGTCCTCCCAGCCCAGCCCCCCCAGCCCAGATCCCAGGGGCTCTCCCAGTCCGGGTGCCAATTCGAGGGGAGGAATGCCGTGTCCTGATGTGTGCAAGGAATAAAAGGGTGAGAGAGTACTCCCTTCAACTTCATGTCTCATGATCTAATCATGACTTAATCACCTCCTGAAGGTCACACTTCTTAATACTGTTACATCAGGGATTAAGTCTCAACATGTATTTTGGAGAAGACACCATCATTGAATCTGTCGCTGTCTACGGGCACACCACACTGAACACGCCCATAGCAGTTAGGCACAGCTTGAAGTACTAGGGAGAGAATGGATGAACAAGTCTGGGTTAATTTATATGAAGGATACTTACTACTTGAAAGGAGATACCTATAGAAACCTAGAATAAACTTAGTTCAGCATAGTCTTTTTGCCTCAGCAGAGCTATTTTTACTTAGATTTTACCCCTGACACGCTTTGAATCTAGCACAGGTTAGACATAGATAGATACATTTCCAATAGGCAGGTTTTAGGAAGCGTTCAGACATTCTACTGCAGGCCAAGCAGCAGCCTACCTCATCCCCTCAGCAAATCTCCATCAGATGCAAGACAAGGACAGAGCCATAGAAATGATGATAGACCACCTTTTGGTCAAGGAGTTTGTGGATTGTAAATGTCTGACAAAGTCTCTTGCAGGAAAATCCCCTCCCCTTGTCTCCTCCCATCTAGCCCACCATCCGAAGGCATGAGACACTAATGTCTGGCAACCCTAAGGTCTAAGACTCCTGTGACTAGCCCACCCATCTGCCTGCTGTCCATCACCTGACATCAGTACCTGCGCTTACCTGCCCCTTCATAATGATGTGGAGCAGACCACTACCCAATCATCTTAATGACCTTCCCCCTCAACTACGAGCAGCCATTTTGCCATTGCCAGGACATCGCCGCCAATGCCTTGCTAGACCCTGGTGTGGCCACACGCCCTTTGCCATGTTTCCTGGCTTTGGCCCCCTTTCCTACCTTGGGCTCTTTTTCTCTCTCTCTCTAATTTACTTTCTAAATAAACTATATTTCCTAATCTAACTTCTTTGCAAATCTTTGCATCTTTCACGTGGCACCGGATCACACCCCAGACACTCACACCCCCAGCGGGCCTGAGCTAACATTCTGGAGGTCCCGCTGGAAGTGTGTGACCCTAACTTTTTTGGAGACCCTGCTGGGATGACCCTGACGCTACCCAGTCATGAAAAGGAAGATGCCACTGGCACACAACTGCACGGATCAATTTTAAAAAACAATATGATAAGCTAACAAAGCTGGACACAAGGGCACACGCTACCAATTCTATTGCTACGACTTCAAGAACTGGCAATGCTAATTTATGGTAAAAGCAGTCAGAACAAGGACAGCTACCAGGGACTGGGCGTGGGGGTGACAGGAAGGGGCACAGGGAGGTGTTGGGGATGAGGGCAGTGTCCTATATCTTGATAAGAGTTCATGTGATGGGGTTTGTGCATTTGTCAAAAACAGATCTAAATATACAGTCAAAAATCTCTTCATTTCACAGTCCACAGTCTACAGATTACAAGTCAAATCAAACATTTCTTAGGCAAGCAAGCAACAAAACCCAAGTCACCCCTAATTCTGGGGTGGTTTCATTAAAATGTCACATTCAGATGCAGGGTGGAGAGGTGATTAGGGGACCATAGGCATCTTGAGGGACGAGGCTGGGGGGACTTGAGGGCAGCTCGAGCAGGTTCACAGGAGACCTGAGGGTTTCCCTGAGTTGGAGGCAGGATGCCAGTGTCCTTCCCTCAAAGAATCCACCATTCTTCTCACAGACATTAGAATCTGCTCATTAATGAAGACAAGACACATTGCTATGGAGGGTGGACATGGACAGACGTCAGCCTGAGCTGTTTACACACATGAGAGAGTCCTTGCAAGGTGTGTAGCAAGAGACTAGCACATAGTAGACCCTCAGTTCATAGGGGCTTTGACGGTGGAGTTGGAATTTGAACCCAGGTCTGACTCCAAAGCCCATGTGCTCAATGACCTCTGCTCCACACTCACTCCCAAAGGTCAACTGAGGCTGCTTCTCAGCTAGCACCCATCACTCCCCAGTGCCTAGACCTGTCCAGAAGGTGCAGGAGGGAGGATTTGGTATCCATGGCCACCCAGCCAGCTCTCCAGCAAGCAGCGACTGGTCTGGTGTTTGAGGACCTTCCGCTGGCTCACGGGGGCCCAGCAAAGCCATTGCTTTAGCGGCAGCCTTTAACCATCTGGTGAGAGGAGCCCCAGTCTGCGCTTGAGACATGGCATTCTTCCCCGCTGACTTACCTTGTCTGGACCATGACGTCCAAGTCCCAAATCCTTCTTACATGCGATAAAAACACAAACATGAGACTAAGACCATTTCAGATGATAAGTGACACCAATAACTGAGCAACTGGTTGACTGATGGGGACAGAAGGGGAAAGGGAAGGTGGATTTATCTCAGCTCAGATGCTCAGGAAAGGCTTCACGGAGGAGTGACATTTCATGAGAGAGTGCATGAACTGAGCATCGCTTAGTGATATCTGGGGGAGACTGCTCCAGGCAGAGGGAACAGCCAGTGTCAAAGTCCCCAAGGCCGCATGGAGCTTGGTGTGTTTGGAAATGAGAAAGATCTCATTGGCTAGACTGATGTGAACAGGGTTAGATCCTGCAGGACTCTGTAGACCACGGAGATGACTCTGAACTTGATCTTCAAGGCTATGAGGAGTCATTAAGCTCTCAGTGAAGAGGTGACATGACTGATGTCTACGTTCGAAATCTGCCCTGGAGAGATGGAGTGGGGTGGAGGGGGTTCTGACCAGACGTGGTAATGGACGCCCCCTCCTAACACCAACCCACAGCAGCCCTCTTTACTGAGTCATTATGAATGGGGCATTCTTCCAAGTCATCATCACAAATCACACGATTTGATCCTCAAACAACCCTCTGAAGCAGGTCCTATTATTATCTCCATTCTACATAAGACGGAACTGACATGGAGTAATTTTCCCAAGTCCTCTTACTGAGCGTCACTGCCAAGATCTGAAGCAAGGTCACCTTGCTGTCCTCTCCTGCAAGGAGCCACAGCCGGCTGACATCCAAGTACTGGGGCTCCCTGGAATTTGACATTCGGGACCCCGGGGGCTCTCCCAGTCTGAATGCCATAGAAGAGCCCAGAGCTGGTTGCTAGGCGACCTACTTGCTCTCAGTGAATCATGGGGACAGAAGGCTGAGCAAAGTCACTGGCGGCCCCGGTCATCACATGATCAAGACCTGACCAATCAGAACATCCCGTTCCCTTGACTACAGTGACTGGCTTAGGGCTGCGCAGGGGACTCAAGTTGGTGCAGATGGAGTCAGCCCCGGACTTTGGCATGAGTGTTGGGGAACATGTGCCCTCCTTCTGCTGGAGTGGCTGCCACGGGAGGCCTTCCTCACCACCTCCAGGGATACGTCAGGCGAGAGTGAAGTGACAGAGAGGCAGGCAGGCCAGAGTTGGGTAGGGAGTGTCCTGCCAAAACTCTCAGAGTACCGGGATGGAGCTGAGGTATGTGAGCACTGACATGAATTCCCTTTTCCTGTGAAGCCAGTTTGCACAGGCTTTCTGTCACTCTAACCCAGAGTGTCGTGGCAGGAAGTGCTCTGGGCTGGCTTCCCAAGTAGGCTCTCCAGTGGTCCAAACACCCGCCCTCCCCCAAGATCCAGGATCCACTCTCCAGAGCCAATGAACCCCAAGGGAAGGAGTGTCCCTTTTGCCTCATTCCGGCTGACTTCCCAGCAAATCTACATTGGGCCTACTTGGGCATGTGCTTGTGTCTGACCAGTCACCACTCCCGGAGGTAGAACACAGGGGTGGCCATGCCTGGACACCTGTCAATCCCTGGCACCAGGACTGCCCCACAGAAGCACATGGAGAGTGACTGGCAGGGAGCCTGGGGAGTGAGGGAGTAAGGCTTGACCTAAGAGGTGCAGGCCGTGGGCGTCCTGGGAGATCCCTGGAAGAAAGGGGTCTCCTGGAGGAAGACTGGGAGGCTGGGCAGGATTCGGCGGAAGCCCTTCCTTCTCCAAGAACCAGTGTCCCTATTTGACCCACCACACCATACTGGGGAGAGAGGACTTTCGACCTGACAGAGAAGAGGCAAGGTGAGCCCTGAAAGGAGCCCTGCAGGGGAGGCCTGGCCTCTCGTCCCCGGCCCTGAGCTGACTTAGATCCATCACTGCTTTATCTCTCTGTGCCTCAGTTTTCTTTGTTTTTGAAAGTCGTTATTAAGAAGACAGAAAAGCTCCCACAGCAGGAGGGGACCTGAAAGAGGTTGCCCCTCCGTTTTCTCATCTGTAAAATGGGAGCAGTCAGCCCCCCTCCGGACCTCAGACTCCCCTTCTGTCAAACGGGAGGGCAGGATATGGCTGGTCCCAAATGTGTCTTGGGGCGCCCAGCCCTGCCTGGGATGGTTATGGACTCCAAGTGAGTGATGCCGAGTCTGTGAAAGCCTCTGGAGGTTTCTCACCTCCCTGTTGGAAGAAAGTCATTAGCTGTGCTAAACAGGCTGGTGATGGGTGCTGTTTGGGCGCCTGCCACCCCCACAGGAAGGAGGGAGGCTCTGAGCTAGAAACTGCTAATGTGGTGACATGATGGTTTATTAGGGGATCACACAACAAGCTGTGTAGTTAGCAACAGACAGTGGAGAACGACTTGTGAGCAGTGGGCAGGGCAAGGCAGCGCTAGGCTCCAGGAAGCTTCCAGAAAGAGTGAGGGTGAGATGCTAACAAGCCCTGCCCCTCCCACCTCAGGACCTCCAGGGACGCTGGGAGTTTAGAAGGTGTTTGGGCTCACACCCCACAAGGCAGGTGTTCTTTCTCTGTATCTTTGGACTTAAGCCTCCACCAGCTACTTCAGCCCCCAGGGAAGGCTTCTGGGCATGTCACACTCAGCATGACTCCAGTGGAATCTGCTCCCCTGCGGGCATCCCTGTCTCAGTTGATGCAAGTGCCCAAGACGGGGAACAAGGAGGGTCTTAACCAAGATGCTGAGGACACGTGAGAGCTAAGAGGTTGCCCAGTGAAAACGTTATCTGCAATGTCTGACTAAAACCACCTATCAAGGCAAGGGCCCAGGGAACCAAGGAGAAGGGTGGGGGGCTCGAAGCTGGCCTGGGGGACGGGCTGGGCATCTGGGACACATGGGGTGGGGGAGGGGAGCACCACCCTGTACCAGGCAGCACTTTTTCCAGGGAGGTCTGGGAGGGGGGACCTGAGCTGACCTCAAGAGGCTGAACTGGTGGCCACTGAGGGAGCTGCTCGCTGCAAATGCTGTCATCCTCCTCATCTTCCTGAGAAGGCCACGGCCCTGCACAGGTGACAGGTCTTGGTAGGCACTGCGGTGGGTCCCGTGAGCCCATGTGAGTGAGGGATGGGCACTGAAGATGCTTAAAGGACAGGTCTCTGTCCCCCAAGACAATGCCCCCTACTACTCAAGAACACTGCAGGTGAGGAGTGCAAATTTTTTTTTGGGGGGGTCAGGGTCTCACCCTGTCACCCAGGCTGGAGTGCAGTGGCATGCTCACGGTCACCGCATCCTCAACCTGCTGGTCTCAGGCAATCCTTCCGCCTCAGTCTTCCAAGTAGCTAGAACTACAAGCATGCACCACCACGCCTGGCTAATTTTTTGATTTATTATAGAGATGAGGTCTCGCCAAGTTGCCCAGGCTGGTCTCGAACCCATGGGCTCAGGCAATCCTCTCACCTCGGCCTCCCAAAGTGCTGAGATTATAGGCATGAGCCACAGCGCCTGGCCTGAGGAGTACAATTTTGGGGTCCCCAGGGAGCCTTGTGTGCTGCCAACTGGCAGGGCTGGAGGCCCTGCAGGAGGCCATGCTGTGAGGTTTCTCTTCATTTCCCTTTCCGTCTTCCCCAGGATGCTGTGTTGGGGTCATTTCTCATCCCCTGAATCCCTGCCCCTCCCTCGGTGGGGCACCCTGCGATGCCCATTTCTAAGCATTTCCACGTTCCTATCCATGCAATAGATTGACGTCTGCAAGGCAGGCTGGGAAAAATTCCACAGAGCTTGGGATGGACCCCACCCTCCACCTTCCATGGGAAGTAAATATTACTCTTCTGGGACAGTCATATCCTGATCATTAATTTATAATAATGATAGAAACAGCAATAATAATGATGGCTGGGTATTATGGAATCTTTCTTACTCCTAAGTACCTGGAATAATCAATTTATTATCTCATTAACACTTCCTCATAGCTATATAAGGCAGATGATATTTATTAGTGTGTTTATCTTCAAAACAAAGTCACAGACACAGAGAAGTAAGATAATGTTCCCCGAGTCCCACAGGGAAGGACTAATCCAGCACTCAGCCGGACCATCCTACCATGAATGTGTCCTCAGAGCCAGGAGGGCATGGCTCGTGGTCAGATTTGAAGGGTACAGCCACGGTCCCTGACCTCTGGGTGGTCCCGGCGCTTAACATCCAGGCTTTTAACACGCCCCAGATGCCCCACTTAGCATAGACCACTGCATACTGAGACGAGCCTGTCTCCCTGGAACGGGCACCCCTCAAGGGAGAGGACCCTGTCTCCTCACTCCCATGTACCCCCACACCTAGTCCAGATCTGGCAAGGATGTTAATGTCTCATCTCTCCCAGAATTCGATTCTGAAGTCACTTATGTCGTGCTTGGTTCTGTTAGATTATTCCGGAATCAGGACCATATTGATCTGCCCCCAGTGGCTGTGGAATCTGTCCAGAGAAGCAACCCCGCCCCTAGCTGGCCCTGTGCTTTTTTCCTTCTTGGTTTTCTTGGGTGTTCTTGAGCATGTATTCTTACACAAGAATTTGAAGATAATTCTGCGCTGCAGTCAGTAAATTTAAATCCTGCTTCCAACACTCACCACCTGGGTTGGTCACTGACCCCCTCGTGCCTCAGTGTCCTCATCTGTGAGTGGTGGGCAGGAACGATAATGATGGGATTGAGCTTTGGGGAGGCTGAGTGAGATCATGTGTGTTCAGGTAGTTGGAACAGTGCCCAGGGTGTGGTCATTGCTCCATACATGGTCACCATTTTATCATCATCATTATTAAAATTAATGTGGGCTGGGTGTGATGCCTCACACCTGTAATCCCAGCACTTTGGGAGTCCGAGGTAGGAGGATTGCTTGAGCCCAGGGGGTCGAGACCAGCTTGGGCAACGCAGCGAAACCTGGTCTCTACAAAAAATTAGCCAGGCATGGTAGCATGTGCCTGTAGTCCCAGCTACTTGGGAGACTGAGGTGGAAGGATCACCCAAGCCCAGGAGGTTGAGGCTGTAGTGAGCCATGATTGTGCCACTGCACTCCAGCCTGGGTGGCAAAGTGACACTCCAACTCAAAAAATAAAATAAAATAGAGCAAAGGGAGGGCTGCTGTCCTGTTTGCTCAGACGGACCTCTTGGAGATGCTGAGCTTCATGCCTGCAGTTGTCTATTTCTGGGGTGAGAAGGTGGTTGAGGAGGAGACTAAGGCAGGAGAGACAGGGCAGGAGACTCCAGGCCTGGCTCTTTCTTGGTGGGGTTAAGGGTGAGGGGTTGACCCAGGCAGCGAGCAGTGAAGGAGAATCAGTTCTCTCCCCTGAGAGCCTGCAGTCTGGCAGGCCTTGGTCAGCCGTGGAGATGGTGTGGATCTTGAAAAGCAAATTCAACAGGGAATGACACACAACAGGAAAACAAACACAATCTCCACACACACACTGTGTTCCCGAAATCTCTGCATCCCACCCCACATACACAGCCTGCCACACCCTCCACATGCACACCCTGCTCGCCTGGGACACACATACTTGGCTAAAATACCTGGGCCCCGGCCTGCAATATGATCCCAGCACCACCACCCTGCCCTGGGGAAGCCCCATTCAGAGGTATGGGATCTCATTCCGGCTCCTGGGCTGGGTTTGAAGCCACCATGGTCCTCCCAGTCCTGGCTGTCCTGGCACGGTCATGTCCCCAGCATAATGCCCAAGACTGAAGATGGCCCTGGCTTCTCCGCCCACCACCCACCCTGCCTTGGCCACCTACCCTCTCTCTGATGTCCAGCTAACCAGCAGACACGGAGGAGGCCCTGAAATGCTTACGTGTGTGCAGGCACATGTATGTGCTGTAGACAGGCTTTGCACATGCATGTGGGTAGGTGCACATGCGTGTGGGTGTGTGCTTCTGTGTGTGCATCTACCACCGTCCCCATAGTGTGTACTTGGGTGTGCACACAGGCACGTTTGGGGAGGGAGTGTGAATTCCCACCCCAGGAATGGGGGAGAGGAACCTTGGGCCCCGGTGAGGTCTGAGGGCAGTCCAGGCCTCCTGAAGCCTCCCTCCCCTGTCCCTCCACCTCCCTTACCCCCTCCCTCCGTCCCTCCCTCCCCCCCATGTCACTGTAGGCCTCTCGGTCTGGGAGGAGGGAGCAGTCTGATCACTGGGCAGCGTTCCATGCTGCGTCTGTGTTTTCCACACTGGAGGATGCAGTCCTAACGGGCTGTCAGCGTCCTGGAGAACGTGGGGCGCGGGGAGCAGGGCCCCTGGGGTTGCTCCTTCCTGCAGATTGCTTCTGGGGGACACTTGAGGCGCACCCTGCTGAGACAAGGGGTGCGCCCCGCGAGAGGCCTCCTCCCACTACCCAGCGCCCCCTGAGCGTCTCAGGGCGACGTGGGCGGAAAGTGGGAGCGCCCTGCCCCGGGGCTGCAGGTGAGCCCTGGGAAAGGCTCCTCTGCCGGTTCGGACTCCGTGACCTCGGGTCAGGCGCCTCCCACCCCACCTCGGCTTCCCACCGTGGGAGAAGGAAACTCAGTGAGTCTGTGACTTCTGTTCATCCGTGTTCGGTCCTGCGCGCCTCTGACCTTCCACGGTGGACTGAGCCCTGCCCACGCTCGGCCACGGGGTGAGCCCAGTGGGGCTGACCCTGCCCCCAACACGGGGTTGGGGGGATGCGTGACCCGGGGGAGCCAGGCAGAACGGGCCATTCTCTTGGACACTCTTATTGGACGCACACGTGACCCCAAACGGGCCAATGAGAGCCTGCCCCGGGGCTCATCTGGATCTGTGGGGCTGATGAGTCGGGGGTGGAAGCCAGGGCTGCTGCTGGCCACCGTGGTCACCCATGGAGACAACCTACACACAGAGGCGAGCAGAGCCCAGAGAAGGAGACAGAATGAGTCATGATGGAACGGTTGGGCGCCTGGATCCAGCTGGGTCAGAGGCCCCCACACTTGACTTTTAATCACGTGGGCTAGCAGGTTTCATTTTTTCACCTAATTCTGTTTGAATTGAGTTTCTGTCACTTGAAGCCCGAACAATCCTAGGAGGGCCCAGAGGTTTCCCTTGGGTCGCTTAAATGGTGGGACCAGGCAGATTCATGGATGGAAAGGCTGTGTCCTCTCTATCTGGGGACCAGGAACTGCTGAGCTGCTTTTCCAGGAAGGAATAGTTATGACACGTCCCCCAGGTTGGCTCTGGGCTCAGGGCACCATGGGAGCCTCAGAGCTCACAGCCTCCATCTCTTTCCAGGGGTCATGCCAGTCCTGACCAGCTGTCTCAGCCAGGCCCCCTCAGGTGGCCCTAGACAAGGAGCACAGGGCTGAGGGTCCAGCTCCCTGGAGAGGATGACACCTGACACAAGGGAGAGTCAGGCACACAGGACACGAGCTACCCTTAAGCACACAGACTGCCTGCTTTTGATTCATTGTTGCTAGTTCTCACCTCCAGGGGCCACTTGCCACCTTTGTCCACCTAGGCGGAAACCCTCTGGGGTCTGCATTTGGACTAGATTCAGGATCCAGCTACTTCCTGCTCCCCCTACCGCCTCCCAGGTCCAGGCACCATCCTCTCTCTCCTGGATAATTGCCAGCTCCTCCTCACTGACATCCTGCTTTCACCCACCCCATACAGACTATTCTTACACAGCAATCTCAACAATCCTGTGAGAACCCAAGTCACACCACTCAATCCTGCCTAGATGATACACCTCCAGTGGCTTTTCATCTCACACAGAGCAGAAGCCAGGTTCCTCTGATGGTCTCCAGGCCCTGCAGGATCTGGCCAGCCACGCTGGCTCAAGCTCAAACTGGATCAAACTCATTGTTGGCCTCAGGGCCATTGCACCTGTTCTTCTTCTTCTGGAGATTCTATTCCCCGAGACATCCACAGGACTCAGCTCCCTCCATGCTTACCCAAATGTCATCTGACCCCGCGCTCCCCATCCTCCTGCCCTGCTGCCTTCTACTCCATAGCATAATCATCATGATTTTTATATAACAAGTAAAGTTGTCAATTTGTTTTGGTTTAGACGTCCCCACCAAAGCTCATGTTGAAATTTAATTGTATTAAATGGTGGGGCCTTTAAGAGGTGATTAGGTCATGAGGGCTCTCCTCCCATGAGTGGATTCATGCTGTTACCACTGAGGGTGGCTTGGTTATCCTCGGAGTTCAGCCCCTTTTGCTCTCCACTTCATATGTGCACCTCCTCTCCATGTAACACCTTCCACCATGCTGGGACGCGCAAGAAGACCCTCACCAGAGGCAGCCGCTTGGTCTTGGACTTCCCAACCTCCAGAACTGTGAACTGAACAATTCTCTTTTCTTTATGAATGACTCGTTCTGTGGAATTCTGTTATAGCAGCAAATGGACCAAGACAACCCCAGACTAGGCTCCAAGTTCTCTCTCTTGCACACACAGTGAGTATTTTCTAAATAGGTGATGAATGAATTCGTTCTCCCTTCTGGGAACTAAGCCCTGATTATCCTTCACTCTTGGTCCATGTGCTGTGGGTGGATGCACGCCACACCCAGCTCCAGGCAAGCAAAAGATCCAGACCTGGAAATCAGAATATCCAGGACCATGAAGTACACCTGGGTGGGCTGTGCTCCATGTAGAGGGCTAAAATCCCTGCCCATTATGCCACATGAGAGGAAGGAGCACCCTTTCCTAACTCACACCAAGGCACCTAGAAGGTAACCCTGGCTGTGACCAAGAAGAGAAAGTCTTTCCTCTGGGGTTCCTGCCTGGCAGATGGTGTCTCCCCACCAGTGAGGGAGGAGGACAGAGCAGCCCTGTGAGGCTGGGAGAAACAGACCGGGGTCCCCTGGATCCAGCTCCACCTGAGGTTGGCCCACTCTCAGGACTTTCTGGTTCTGTGAGCCCATCCATTCCTTTTTTTGGCTTACATTGTTTGGAGTTGGGTTTCCTGGCCTTGCAACTTCAGCCCCCCATGCAACCCAGGGCTCAGGGTAGTGGGACCCCACAGGGCAGCCAGGAGCCCTGGTGAACCCTGCTTTTGAAATGAGCTTCACTCTGTTAAGCACTCCGTGCATGCAAAGGACTGCTGGAGGTGCTGGTGGGCTCTGACCCCATCACGCTCTTCCTCTGCCCGGGACTGCTCCCCTGGGAGTCCAGACCCCTCTCCAGCACAGCCCCATCCCCTCCCCAAAGGGGTTGTCAGCACTCACGGCTCCTCTCTTTCAGCTCAGTGATTTTCTCCTCCCCATTTCTCATCTTGAAAAATGACTAATTGAAGCAGTTCGTTTTCCTCCCGCAACCCAATTAATGTGGACGTGTTCAGTGCCGATGGGCGGGCCGTGGGAGGAAAGTCATTTATATCAATTAGAACAATAAACACGAGCCTGATGGCCCTGTGCAAACCCCGGGTGGAGCTTTCTCAGAGAAGGGAGGCCCAGCAGGGAGGCCCAGGGGTAAATACCCCATTGGGAGCATCTGGGGGCTGTGGGATTTGGGGGCCATTAGAGTTGTGCTGTGATGGCGTTTTGGACGGGGCACGGGTCCTGACACTTCTCTTTCCTACGAGGTCCACCCAAGAGAATTTGTCCAGGGACCAAGAGAATCACCCGCCACAGCCTCGTTGTCCGCAGGGCTGCTGTTCCCAACTGAGCGTAGACTCCACCCCACCAAGCTGGCGTGGCAAGCCTTTTCCCAGGTGTGCCTGGGCCCCCACCTGCCCGGCCAGGCTGAACCGTCACCCAGCCTGGCCTCCTGGATAATGACAACAGCTTATTCCCTGGTCCCCGGTGTCCATCCGCACTTCCCTCAATCCTTGCCCATCCTCTGCAGTCAGAATGAGATTTTAAAATGTACATCAAATCCTGCTACCCTCTCCCCAGCTCTGAAATCTTTAATGGCTCCCCATTCCTTTTACAATAAAATCCAGACTCCCCACCTTGGCCTCCATTACCCTGGGTGGTCTGGCCCTGTTGACCTCTCAGACTCCCCTGGTTTACTCCACTGCAGCCACACCGGCCTCCTCACTGTTCTTCCAACTCCCCTGGCTCATTCCTGCCCCAGGCCCTTTGCACTTGCTGTTTCCCACAACTTTTCTTTCTCATCTTTCCTGTCTCAGCCCAACCAACATCTCCCATCACCACCACGCCCCAGGCTACAGCACTGTCCTCAGTTGTCTTTTCACACCCATTGAAAACGAACTGTTCAGCCAGTGCCTGCTAAAGATCAGTCCCTCTCCATGGGCGGAATGCAGAATGAGCAGGACAAGCAAAAGCCTTCCCAGCATGTTCCTTGGGACCCTGGGGACAGGTGAGATGCAGAAGACGCCCACTGTCTTAAATCAAGAACATCTGGTTTCTGAGGACTCAGTCCATTCACACGATGAGGTACTGTGTGGGCGAGTCTGGATTTTATTGTAAAAGGAATGGGGAGCCATTAAAGATTTCAGAGCTGGGGAGAGGGTAGCAGGATTTGATGTACATTTTAAAA
>CAUYQG010172190.1:0-20366 GCA_963574415.1 Tarsius wallacei
CGCCTGTAGTTCCAGCTACTCGGAAGGCTGAGGCGGAAGGATCGCCGGAGCCCAGCAGGTCGAGGCTGCGGTGACTGGGAGCGGCCACTGCACTCCAGTCTGGGTGACAGAGTGAGACTCCAACTCAAAAAAAAAAAAAAAGAAATCTTACATGTTATATTTTAATGCAAGAGAAAGATAGGAATAAATTTCAATATAAGACTACAGGATAACTCTTCATACAGTAGACTCAATACAAAGAAAAATAAAAACACAGAAAACCACATAGCACAGGTACTGAAATAGAGTGCCTATTATAACTGCATTTATTTTGTATTGTTTTCAATGTATTCCTATATCTCTTGTTATTCGGGTTGTACATAGAAAGTTGCTTTGAATCTTTTCTTTTGTGTGTGGCTTTTCAAAGGCAATTTGAAGAAAGTTTCTTTGAATACTTCTGCTGTTTTTCAAAGAAAATCCTTGGTTCAAAATAAATATATAAATAAATAAAGTACTTTGATCCTCTCTCTGGTTTGTTCATTTTCTATTCCTTCCTTTGACTTGCTTGTTTTCCCCCTAGAACTCTATCAAGAAATGATTTGAAGCGAGATAGCTAAATGGTGCTTATCTCCCAAAAGACACATATTCTCAGTTTCTGACCAAACTTACCACTTAGAATGTGTACTACAGAAATCTACCATTCAAAAAGAAAGTTTCAGTCAGAGAAAGTTTAAATTTGGTATTTCATTTACAGTGCAAGTGACCTTTACCTGACATAATCATGTGCTCTCATTTCTTTTCACATTGATTTAAGAGTAATGAAATCGTTTTCTAAAATGTTTTAAAATGTTTTCGAATTAGACTATTTTTGTTTTAATATGTGAGTTTTACTACAAATAGTTTAATGTTTTATAATTTATTTTAACACCACATGAAAAACAAAGCTAAATATTTTAGTACATTATAATGATTTACAATATTAATTTCATGTTCTTTGAGAATTTAATACCCAGTGTGTTAGCATGAATTATTTTCTAAAACTTCCTTTTTAGTGTTCTTAGACAAATCAAGTAACTATTTTATAAATCTTGTTTTCATTAAGGAAAATTAATTGTGTTTTTAGCCATTAGTCCCAAAAGGATGGTACCAAATTTTTAACCCATCTGTCTGTTGTTAATAGCTTTATTGAAGTATACTTTTCATACAATAAAATTTCACAAGTTAATATTTTTTGGTAAATTTATGTGGTTGTGCAGTCACAACACAATGTAATTTTAGAGCATTTCCATGACCTCAAAAAGACTCCTTTTTGCAGATACCCAGAATTCTCACCTCCAGCCCCAGGTAACCACTATTTTAAAGGTGTGCTTTTTGTGGGCATTTAATATATAGAAATGTATTATATACTGTTCCTAACATCTAGTGTCTTTCACTTGGCCAGGTGTTTAAGTTCCTCTATGGGTGTGTTTATCCATGTCATTACATTTTAGTGATGAATACTATACTATTGTAGGATATACCCCCCCAGTTTGGTTAGGTTACTTATACTTTTGGGACTACTGTAAATAATGCTGCTATAAACATTTGTGTGCATTTGGATGTGTGGGAAAGATGTTTTCCTTTCTCTTAGACAGATACTTAGAAATAAAATTTTTGAATTAAATGCAAATTTAACTTAAAAAAACTATAATCTTTTTTTCCAAAGTGACTGCACTATTTTGTATTTCCACAGGCAATGTATGAGTTTCAAATTAACCACATTCTCACCAGCACTTGTTATTGTCTGTCTTTTTTTATTATACTCATTCTTGTGAATGGGAAGTGATATCTCATTGTGCTTTAAGTTTGCATTCCTCCAAAGTCTAATTATGTCAATCATCATATCATGTGTTTATTGGCCATTCATATGTCTTCTTTGTTGAAATATTTTCTTTGGTGAAATGAGCTATTCATCCTTTAATTATCAAATAACAGGTTTATTTGTATATTCTAGTTACAAACTTTCTATTTTTTACAATCAGATGTATGATATACTTATGATGTCTCCTAATCTGTGACTAGTATTTTCACTTTAATGGTGTCTTTTGAAGTGCAAAAGATTTTTATATCTGCTGTTTTATTGTTTGTTTTCATATATTTGACATACACATAAAAGAAATTTATCGAATGAAATGAGAACTATTTAGCATATATTACAGCCCAAATAAAAAAATTAGTAAATAGGTCAATCAAATAATGGCCACAATTCATAAACTAACATTTAAAATAAATCACACTACAGATAGTAAGTCAATCAAGGAAAAACATATCCAACCATATTAATATTCAAATAAATGTAATTTAAAAAGTAATAATATTTTATTTTGCTTATTAAATGAGAAAAGTTTTTTTAAAAAAAGAATTGCAGTATCTCTTAAAGGCACCGTTAAAAGCATTTATTTTCTCTTTTCTGTAGCAATTGATGTAATTCATAAGATCACATAAAGAGAACAATCTTATCCCTTTAACTACGGATAAAAAAAAAAAAATTGGCTGTTGAACACACCTTAGTGTGAGTACCAAAATGGGCTAACTCCAAGTTTAAGTCCATGTCTGGGATAGCCACAGGAGTGTAAGCTTAAATTTGTAGAGTCCCAACATTTACTCAGGTTACTTGCTCTCATTGGTCCCAGTGGAGAGTAAAAGTGAACCAGGTAGAGTTTAATCACATAAGAGAACCAGGTAAGAGATGTATTGTAGGAATTAAACATTATTTAACTATGGGGATTGTCCAGAAAATGACTATTTGAAAGGGAGGGTTGGTAGATCAAATAAGTCACCTACCAGTCAATCTTATACTCAACCAACAAAGTGGGAAAATTGAGGGATAATGGTGAAGAATTTTATGGAGAGCTATTTCCTCCGTGAGCTATTTCCTCAGCCAAGTGTATGTTGAATGGGTGGTGATTCTTGGTTAGCAGAGCTAGCAGTTGGAAAAAGAATTGGAAATACAGTGGAAGAAAGTAAGAGCAAGCTGGATCCTGCCAGCACCGCTGTGATTTCTGTTATAACCTCTAATTGCACAAACTTCAAAAAGTGATGGTTTCTGACCTTACTTTCCAAAACTCACACCAATTCTATTTTGGAAAACTCTAATATAGAATCATATAGATAAGAGGATTTGGGGAACTGCAATTCTAGTCTAACCATTGACAAGTATATGCCTTCAAATGAGGGTAAATCTCCCTGCTCACAAATTTCTTCCTATCCAGAAGAAAAGGAGCTAGTGATGGTTAGCACCAAACTATTAACTTTCTCTTCTGAGAGATGAAGTAAGAAATTGGGCAAAAAATCTGTAATGTTTATAGAAAATTCTTTTTAATAAACACTAGGAATGGGCAAGAGATGCTTCCTCAAGAGATGCTTGGTTATTTCTAGTGTTTTTGAAGACATTTCATGAAGGGATTCTGATATATCACTGGTGAAAATATGTTAATAAACTTGGAAGATAATTTGAAAGTATGTAATAAAAATTTTAAAACATGAATGCTCTTTAATACACTATTTTTGTTTTTAACCATGTATCCTACAGAAGCACCAAGGAAAGTGTAAAAATATATAATTATGTTAGTCCTAACCATGACTATAACAGGCAAAATTAAAAGCAATTTCAAGGTCCTTCAATATGAGATTGTTTTTAAAAAATCACAGTACTAACATGTTCATTATTAAAAGTTATTAAGCTTAAAATATGTAATTATATGTATGTTAGAGGGATATAGTTTTATGATGAAAAATCATGACAATGTATAATATATGACTATGTTAGTGTTATTTATGGGTGACAGGAACTCAGGCAATATTTATTTTTCCATATTTTCAAATGTTGTTTGAATTCATACAATACATATGCATTATACTTAAGAGACAAGTATAGTTTTTTCTAACATTTTGGGAGTAAACAACTATGTGAAAAGCTGGTTTTGCAAGTAAATATTCTGAACAAGTACAAATAATATCAATGTTGTGCTTCTTTGAAAAACACTGAATATAAAGTTGAAAAATTTAAATCTACTGAAACTTTCATACAATCGAGAATAGTATTATACCGTTAAGCATGTGAGATGGTTTCAATATAATCCTTTTCCTAAAACAAGTGACTGTGCTTTATGGGAGCATCAGAAACACTTTCACTTCCTTTTCATGCAAAACTATAGGAAGATGGAACTTATTGTTGCCAATCTATTCTTCATTCTTTCCTGGGTTTTGATTCGAAGGACAGAGCAAACTTTTCATCTTGCTATAGATATGACTCTGTATAAATCTCTTAGGAAAGGTCTCTATGCAGGAAATGATCTGGTGAAAAAAAGGTTCTTCCTCCTTTCCATATAATTTTTCCCTCTGTGTGCTTGTGGTCTGACCCTAAGTTTTATTATGACTCCTGGTCGCCAACCAACTTTCCTTAGTGAGCTATAATCTCTGCCTTCTTGCTTTGTAAGAGACATAGATGTTTAAACTATAAGGGCTTACTCATATAAGTATCTCGGCCATATATCCTTATCTTCTTTCGGCTTTTTTTCAGTGTAGGAAAGCACAATTAGAGTGAAGTTAAAAGTCAGATTTGTGAACAAATACTTTCTTGAACTGACTGAAGATCTAACTATCTGATTTGCATTGGTAAAAATCATAAAACACAAGTACGTTACTAAGAGAGAAGCATGCAAGTATGGAGTAAATTCCCACATAAATGAGTGAGCATCAAACACACCCTGTATGCATCACAATGAGATGCACCGTCTAACAGCAGTACGGCTCAAAGTTACAAGCACAGATCCGGAATCAGTTTTCCTCAGCAACAACACTCAGGTCTGTTTTTTGTCCTTAGGCAAGGTTCTAAGCCTCTCTGTGCCTCAGTTTCTCATTTATAAGCCAGGAATAATAATAATGTCTACCACATGGGATGACTATGAGAATTCAGTGAGTCAGTATATGCAAACTATTTAGAAATGTGCTTGCTATGACTACTAAATGCTATATAATATTTGTTAATTTTAATAATTTTATTATTGATACGTGATAATTTTATTGCTTCAGTATAGTTAAAAAGGAAAGATCAAATTCATTAGACAAGGTCAGTATCATTCTCCTTATGTTAAAGGGCTTAATGATTTGATGCTCTGTGTATACTTCACTCCTTTTCTTACTAATGTAATTAACTCAAAACAAGTTTAAGGGTTTACTATAAGATAGGCTTAGTACTCAAACATTTTATAAACATTATCTCATTTTTTCTTACAAAAAAAATCTATGAAGCACATTAAATTTACATATGGGCAAATTGAAGTTGAGAAAGATTACCTGAGGTCAGTTAATGAGTGGCAGGTTCAGTCTACTTGATACTAAAGTTTTTGCTCTCAAACACTGTGTTGTGAGCTTCCAGAACTATAGTTGGAGGTAAGAGACAACATTCCTTCTTATTTAGCATCTGTAAACTTTTGTTCATATATTATTTTTAAATGTTGTTAATAATTCAGCCATCAATGATATCTCTTCTTATCACTAAATTACATAAGAGCTATTTATAACCCGCTGATTTATTTTAAAAAGAGATTTCTAAAAATAGAATTTACTCCAGGTAGTCATTATATTTAAGTAAGTCAAAATAAATCAAAGATTTTCAAGTTTTCTACAGGGTGCATTTGTACAAATGTTAGCGATAATGAGTAAGATCTAAAATATCATTGCATGTCTGGCAAGGAGAAGAGCAGAGTTTCATTCACCAATATTATTCCAGAGTTACATATTTTTACTTTTATAACAGGTTAGGCTTTAGACATTATCCTAGGAATTTGCAATTTTAAATAAGCACATTTCTCTTTATTTATTTTTTAGCCTAGAGTTAACGATATTGTCTTAAATATTTACATTTTTTTCCATCTGAATCTGTGAGCTAGAACAAACCAAGCTTTATATCTATTTTTTTCTTCTTATACTGCTGTGTCTCTTCTCAAAAGGACAGGAGTAATATTGGACTAGGTTCCGCCCTTCTCCAGTGTGACTTCATTTTAATTGGACACCTGCCATGACCCTGTTTCCAAGTACAGCAGTACCCTTTATAAATAGTTTCATTTTTTACAGGTTTGGTTACCCACATCAACTGTGGTCTGAATATACAAAATGAAAAATTCCAGAAATAAACAATGTATAAGCCTTACATTTTGCACCACTCTGAGTAGCATGCTGAGATCTCATGCCACCCTGCTTGCCCCCCTTGGATGGTGAGTCTTCTCTTTGTTTAACATATCCAGAATGCAAATACTACCTTCCCTATATAATGTAATGGCATGGGAACAGAATAGTATGTGTAGGGTTCAGTACCCACTGGGAGTCTTCGAAATTATCCCCACCAATAAGGGCGGGCTATTTAAGGGCACATCCTGAGATACTGGAATTTGGAAATTTATCTTTTGGGGGAGCACAATTCAACTAATTACAATGGGAAAAAAACACTATGATAAAGTGGCCAGACCAGGAGGGGCATGCTGTAGCAGTGTAACATAGGACAAAGCACCTACCCTTTCTTCATGTGTGTGCATGCATGCGCGCCTGTCTTTGTGTGTGCCAGGGTCTTACTCTGTTGCCCAGGCTGGAGTGCAGTGGCACGAGATCATAGCTCACTGCAGCCTCAACCTCCTGGATTCAGGTAATCTTTCTTAGCCTCTCAAGTAGCTGAGACCACAGGTGTGCACCATTATGCCTTCTAATTTTTTAATTTTTTTGTAGACACAATGGCCAATAAAAAACAAAGGAGTTCTCTAAGATCCCTTTTACAAGGGCATGCATTTCCTCATAAAAGCTACATGGTCTCAAACTCATGGACTCAAGCAATCCTACTTCAGCCTCCCAAAGTGCTGGGATTACAGACATCAGCCACCATGCCCAGCCAGCACCCATCCTTTCTGAGAATCCATTCCCTTCTTCGTAAAATGACCACTTAGCTGGAAAATTTTAGGGTTACTTCTATCTTTGACTAGTTTGTCATGTTTATGTGTTTTCAGTTCGTGGTATGCCTCTCCAATCCCTCCTGCCCCAATTCAAAATACTTTCTAGACCTAAGTCATAGCTTTGCAATTATTTTTGTACTTTCTTTACTTTCTCATTTTGTCCTTTTGGGTGTTATAGCAGAACATCATAGACAGGGTGGTTTATAAACAACACACATTTATTTCTCACAGTGCCAGAGTCTGGAAAGTCCAGGATCAAGGAGCAGGCAGATTTGATATCTGCCAAGGACCCTTTCTCTGTCCCAGATACCCATCTTCTAGCTGTGCTTTCACATGGTCAATAAAAAACAAAGGAGTTCACTACGGTCATTTTTATAAGGGCACACATTTCCTTATGAGAGTTACATGCTTCTAATCACCTTCTGAGGATTCCACCTTCTAATACCCTCACACTGGTGATGTTTCAAGATATGAATTTTGGAGACACACATTTAGTTTGTAGCTTCATTTTTTTCTAAAATATTTTTATATGTTAACATTATGCTGCATTAAAAGCACAGAAATTGGAACAATTTTATTTATATTATAAATTCAGGGCTATACAATACTTCAACAAATTAACTGATTATTTTGACAAGACTCTGCCTTTATATATGTGCTATTCTTATTCCCAGTTTAGGAAAGATTACAAAACAAGTAATTATTTTTGTTAGTCAGTTACATGGCTATGAATATACTATAGTCTGTATGTTTATGGCTCCCTCAAGTTCATTTGTTGAAATCCAACTCCCAAGGTGATGGTATCAGATGTAGGGCATTTAAGAGGTGATTAAATTGTGAAGGTGGGGCCCTCATTAATGAAATTAGTGCCCTCATAAAAGATCTCCAGAGAACTCCAATGCCCTTTCTGCCATGTGAGAACATAGTGAGAAATGTCATCAATAAACCAGAAAATGGGTCTTCACAAGATATTGGATCTGCCATCTGCTTTTCTTAAACTTCTCAGCATCTAGAACTGTGAGAAATAAATTTTCCTCATTTTTAAGCCACTCAGTACATGGCATTTTGTTATAGCACCTCGACAGACTAAGAATGCATCACAAACGATGTGCCAATTTAGTAAAACAAACAACTGTTGTTTTATTGGCTTAAATACCTTCATCTAAAATCTTATTATTGATTTCTAGTGTACTTGAAATTAAAACAAATTCATAGAACAATAAATTTTATTCCAGATGAACACCTAGGATGCACAGTGGAAAATGTAAATTACTTTCTAGAGTCTAAGGATACTATTATTCTATCGTTTTTTAATGTATCTACTTGTTAGTGATGCTTGATGCTCTCTCTATTCTCAGTCTCCTTTTGCATCTGAACTTTAAGCTAACTTTCTGGATTTTAGTTTCAGTTATATTCACTATTTCAGGAAGTTCCTTGCTAGGTATTTTTTACTTGTCTGATGTAGCTTGATCCTTCTGTCTGACCTTGTTTCAGAAGTAGTTGCTTAAAAGCAGTGAGTTCTTACTCCATTTATCACTAAAAAGGCTTTTTTTTTGACAAAACTGAGCTAAATTCTCTTCCTCTGGGACTGCATTCTTTGTGTTAAATAAGCCAAGCCCCCAAGCAAAGTTGTGTTCATTCTCTGGAGTGGACTACGGGGGGAAACATACAGACCTTTCTACAGTGTGGCCGATGGCCACAGGCAGGCCCTGGCCAGCTCGCTGCACGCCCCTTTCAGCCTTGCCCCAGGCCACAGGGTTGTGTCTACTATTCTCTGTGAAGCTCCTGCTGGCCACTGTGCCTGTGGGTTTTGTGTTCTACCTGGGTTGAAGCCTGAAGCCTGGTATAGTGCCTCCCTATGTTGACATTTCCCTCTGGCTCCCAATACAAACACCTTTATCTTTTTTCATGTAATAGGTTTCTTGTTAACCTAATGTGGGGCCAGTAATATTTAACACACACACACACACACACACACACACACACACACACACACACACTCACACACACACACACACACACACACACACACAAAATACAGTGAAGTTAGAACAACTAGAAAATTGATAATTGTTGCCATACTCTTTGGTTAGAAGCATGTGATCAACTTACTGCTAAATTCAGCAGAGGAAGTCAGATTTTCCTTTCATCTGACTCTTCTATATGACAACATGCTGAAAACAAATGGGTCTGAGATTTCAATTACAGTATAAATGATGGGTAAGTTTTAACTGGCTCTCACACTGAGCTAGTTGATTACTAATGAGGGGAAACCCCTATTCAAATGCATTCAAGGTAGAGAGATGAGCAAGCAGAGTGGGATTATTTTTCAAATAATGGGCCATCTTTTCTGTATTTAATTGATATTTCTGCTAAGCATTCTACTAACTGCATTCCCACACACAACTGCACCCTGAGTTTCCCCTTGTCCCCGGGATTCTACATGCCACTTTTTGTTAATGAAATGAAAATACAACTGAGACATGTTTTCTTTTTATTTTATTTATTTATCTTTTTTTTTATTTTTTAATTTTAAAGATGTGGGGTACAATTCAGGGTTAGGTATACAAGCATTGATTGTGCAGGTACTCTTATTGATGAGGTATGCCTCTCCCTCCTCTAGCAATTTCCCTCAACTGCCAAACCCACCCCCCTCTCCTGACAGTTTCTCACTACTGCCAATCCCTTTCTTATAGTGTTATAATTGTTCAAGTTTCGCTTATGAGTGAGAGCATATGGTACTCTGTTCTTTGTTTCTGTGACAGATCACTCAGTATTATCGACTCCAAATCCATCCAAGTTGCTAGCGAAGTCCATATGTTTGTCTTTCTTTATGGCTGCATAATATTCCATTGTGTATATGTACCATATTTTTTTAATCCAGTCCAGCTTCGGTGGGCAACATGATTGGCTCCATGTTTTTGCTATTATGAATAGGGCTGCAACAAACATATGTGTGCAGGTATCTCTTTGGTAGAATGATTTGAGTTCCTCCGGGTATATTCCCAAAAAGGGAATTGCTGGGTCATATGGAAAGTTAATTTCTAGTTCTTTCAAAATTGCCACACTGTCTTCCAGAGAGGTTGCACTAGTTTGCATTCCTACCAGCAGTGTAGAAATGTTCCTGTTTCTCTGCATCTTCACCAGCATCTGTTGTTTGTTTTATTAATGATGGCCATTCTTACTGGGGTTAGGTGGTATCTCAACGTGGTTTTGATTTGCATTTCTCTGATGATGAGTGAGGCTGAGCACTTTTTCATGTGTCTGTTGGTTGCCCCGTATATCTTCTTTTGAAAAGTGTCTATTCATGTCTTTTGCCCACTTTTTAATGGGGCTGTTTGTTTTTTTCCTTTCGGCACATTAGAGTTCCTTGTAGATCCTAGATGTTTGTCAGATATACAGTTGAAAATATTTTTTCCCATTCTGTGGGCTGTCTCCCTGCTTTCTTGATGGTTTCTTTTGCTTTGCAGAAGCTCGTTATTTTGATGAGGTCCCACTTGTCTATCTTATTTCTTAAGGTATTGGCCTTTAGGGTTCTGAATAGGAATTGGTTCCCAGTTCCAATTTCCATAAGGGTGTCTCCTACATTTTCTAATATTCTTATAGTTTGAGGTTTTACATTTAGGTTTTTGTTCCATTTAGAGTTAATTTTTGTGTATGGTGTTAGGTAGGGGTCCTGTTTCAATCTTCTGCATGTGGTCAGCCAGTTTTCCCAGCACCATTTACTGAATAGGTTCTCCTCTCCCCAGTGGTTGTTGGAGGCTTTGTCAAAGATGAGTTGGTTGAGGAATTGAGGCTTTGCTTCCAGATCTCTATCCTGTTCCATTGGTCTATGTGCCTGTTCTTGTACCAATACCAGGCTGTTTTGCTTACTATAGCCTTGTGGTAAAGTTTGAAGTCTGGAAGTGTGATACCTCCTGCTTTATTTCTTTTCTTAAGGATTATTTTGGCTATTCGTGGTGATTTATGTTTCCATATGAATTTCTGTATTGTCAGTTCCAGAAGTTGGTAACTTAATGGATATTGTGTTGAATCTGTAGATTGCCTTTGGTAGGATGGACATCTTAACAATGTTCATTCTTCCTATCCATGAGCATGGAATATTTTTCTGTTTGTTTGTGTCTTCTTGGATTTCTTTGAGCAGTGTTTTGTAGTTCTCATTGTAAAGGTCTTTCGCTTCTCTAGTTAGGAAGATGATGAGGAATTTCATTTTTTTGGTGGCTATTATGAATGGGATTATGCTTTTTATTTGGGTCTCTACCTGCTTGTTGTTGGTGTATAGGAATGCAACTGTCTTTTGCACATTTATTTTGTACCCTGAGACTTTGCCAAAATCCTTTATCAGTGCGAGCAGGTTTTTGACAGATTCTCTTGGATTTTCAAGGTATAGGATCATATCATCAGCAAAGAGGGATAACTTTACTTCCTCTTTCCAATTTGGATACCCCTGATTTCCTTCTCTTGTCTAATTGCCTGAGCTAGGACTTCCAACACAATATTGAACAAGAGGGGTGAGAGTGGGCAGCCTTGTCTTATTCCAGTTTTCAGGGGAAATGTTTCTATTTTCTGTCCATTTGTCAATATGTTAACTGTGGGTTTGTAGTAGATGGTGCTTACTATTTTGAGGTATGTTACTTCTATACCTACAAAAATCTACAAACTGCTTTCCACAGGAATTGAAGTAACTCACATTCACACCAACAGTATACAAGTGTTCCCTTTTTTCCACAACCTTGCACAAAAATCTGTTGTCTTTTTGCCTTTTGTTTGTTTTGTTTTGAGTTGACATCTCACTCTGTAGCCCAGGCTGGAGTGCAGTGGCATGCTCACAGCCACCGCAGCCTTGACCTGCTGGGCTCAGGCGATACTTTCTCTTCAGCCTTCTAAGTAGCTGAAACACACTCATTCCTGGTGAATTTATTATTATTTTTTAATTTATTTAGCATAGAGATGAAGTCTCACCAAGTTGCCCAGGCTAGTCTCAAGCCCCTGGACTCAGGCAATCCTCTCACCTTGGTCTCCCAAAGAGCTAGGATTACAGTCTTGAATCACTGTGCCTGGCCATTTTTTTGACTTTTTAATGATAGCCATCTTGACCAGTACAAGATGGTGTCTCATGTAGTTTTGACTTGCATTTCTCTAATGATTAGTGATGCTGAACATTTTTTCATATGTTTGGTGGCTGCTTCTGTGATTTCCTTTAAGAAGTATCTGTTTATATTCTTTTACCACATTTTAATAAGGCTAGTTTTTTCTTGTCAATTCAGTTGAGTTCCTTATAGATTCTGGATATTAGGCCTTTGCCAGATGCATAATTTACAAATATTTTACCTTATTCTTTGGTTGTCTCTTTACTTTCTTGATGGTTTTTTTTTTGCTGTACAGAAACTTTTTAGCTGGGTAAGGTCCCATCTACCAATTTTAGTTTTTGCTTCATTTGCTTTTGAGGACTTGGCCATGAATTAATTGCCTAGACTGATATTCAGAAGAGTGTTCCCTAGGTTTTCTTCTAAGATATTTGTAGTTTGAGGTTTCATATTTAAGTCTTGATTCATTTTGAGTTAATTTTTGTATATGGTGATAGAAGGAGTCCAATTTCATTCTTCTTAACATGGTTGGCCAGTTTTCCCACCACAATTTGCTAAATAGGGTTTCCTTTGCCCAGTGTATGTTTTTGCTGACTTTATAAAAAATAAGTTGGCTGTAGGTTTGTGGTTTTCTATCTTGTTTCATTGATCTATATTTCTGTATATGTCTATGTATGTACCAACACTATGCCATTTTGGTTACTGCAGCCTTGTAGTAAAGTTTGAAGTCTGGGAATGTTATATCATCAGCTTTGTTTTTGCTAAGGATTGCTTTAGATGTTTGGGCTCTTGTTTGCTTTCAGATGAGTTTAGATATTATCTTTTCTAGGTCAGGTCTGTGATAAACGTTCCTGACAGTTTGATAGAGATTATGTTGAATATGTAGATTATTTTGAATGATATGGAAATCTTGAAAATATTCTTTTAATCCATGAGCATGGGATATTCTTCCAATTCTGCTTGTGTTATCTTTGATAAATATTTAGTAACACTCTTTGACATCTTTGGTTAGACTAGAGTTAATGTTCCACGTAGCAATCTTGCTTCTGGGAATATGCCCAAAGGAATATAAATCATTCTATCCAAAAAAAAAAAAAAAAAAATCAGCACTTGTATGTTTACTGCAGCACTATTCACAACAGCAAAAACATGGAGCCAACCTAGATACCCATCAATGATAAACTGGATAAAGAAAATGTGGTACACGAAAACCTTGGAATACCACAAAGCCATAAAAATGAACAAAGTTATGTCCTTTGCAGCAATATGGATGCAGGTGGAGACCATCATTCTAAGTGAATTATCACATAAACAAAAAAGTGGATATCACGTGTTCTCACTCATATGTGGATACTAAACACTGGGCACACACAGGCACAAGAATGGGAACAGCAGAGACCAGGCACTGCAAAGGAGGGAAGAAGAGAGGTGGGCAAAGGATACAAAACCACGAAAGATGGGCTCATCAGAAGCCCAAATCTCACCTTACCTATGTAAGGTATGTAAGATGGGCTCATCAGAAGCCCAAATCTCACAATATACCTATGTAGCAAATCCTTACATGTATCCCATGATTATAAAATTTAAAAAAGTTATAACATTGAGTAAAATAGTCACATGACAAAAGACATTCATGTGATTCAATTTTCATATAAATAAACAGTATATAAAAGCAAACAGCGTATTGTTGAACGTGTAAACCTATACATTAAAACTATGAAAAAAAGCAAAGAATGATATACACAAGATAGTAGTTATGCTGGTGGGTGATTGGGAATTGGGTGGGATTGGGGAAGGATATACAGAGAATCAACATAATGGTAACATTCTTTCTCTTAAATACAATAGTAGGTGCCCAAGTGCTCATTGCATACTTGGAATTTATACATCACATATATTTTGCAAATATTATTCCCAATCCAATCAAAATTTAATAAAAACTATTTTTTAAGCTGCTATTACCAAGCATTTAAATTAGGCACTACAATGTTCTATAGTGACTAAGAATAATGTACTCCTACAGCAGTGCAGCTTTCTAGATAACATCAAATGTAAACCAAGAGCAAAATAAAACATGTATTTAAGACACTTAGCATGGTATTGGAAAATACCACTTATTAAATGTTTGCAATTATTACAATTGTCAAAAATTTGTTTTAAATGATTGTAATTAAACACAAGAGAAGACTTAATAAAATTCCACTACCAATCAGTTGTATATCAATGTAACATTACTATTTTATTTTTCTGACTTACCATCTTCATTTGAGCTAAGTGAGCTGTCATATGTGACCTGGAGTCATTAGGGATCGTGTGTTCATTTTTAGGGGACAAATGGAAAAGATTCTGTGTCCACGTACTTGAACTTTACATTTACACTACTAATTAGATCTTGCTCCATGGCAAGATAGGAATTTTAGATGCCACTGTATAACTTTAACATTCTATTTTTTATGAGGACAAGAAAAATTGTTTAGATCAAGCTTCAACATCACAAGATATAAACCCTACTTTTATTTATATGAATTGTGGAATTTTTTAAATGTTATATTTTAATGGTCTAATACAATTTTATGACCTTCTGAGACCTCCATGGTCTTGCCAACTGTCACTTCCTAGTGATACTTAGGAATACACACACATAAATAAAATTCATAATGATTCAAGTGGTAGTCCCCTTTCTCTCTAGATTCAATTCTCTTCATTATAAAACCTTTCCTGGAGCTGCCAACTTTTAATAACATGTCACAAAATTGAGTTTAACTTTCCTTTTTTTTCCTTGCTATTCTGCTGGTGGGAGTTATTATTGAGAGGGAAAGAAATAGTGACCACTGCAAAAGGCTGGGAAAATCTCACTTGTTCTTTGGCTAAATTGCTTCTAGAAAAAGACAAAAGAAATTACTGTCTCAAAATTTTTTTTTGTTCCATTGCTGTACATCCCAGCACACCACTACTAAAGCAGTAAGAGCAATGCAAATATATCTCGGTATTTTCATTCATTCATTCTTTCACTCATGTGGTCATTTGTTCTTTTATTCTTACATGCATACATTCAATCAATGCATATTGGATTTGTGCAGTTCTCCAGGCATAATTTTAAACACTGGAAGTGGGGTGGGGATACAAAAACAATTGACCACAACTCTCTATGTTATTGAGGCAAGAGAATGAATCTATTGGGGAATACAGATATGCAAACTGACAATGAAATATACATCAGGAAGTATAAAAAATATGTGCAAGGTGGGTAATCAGAATGTAAGCCATTATGACATGGTATTCCACTAAATGGCCCAAACCTAAGCAACTGGCAGTCAATATCATAACTTAGAATTTCCCCAAATATGGGAATGTTTAGAAAATATTAATGTGTGTTATGAATAAAAGAATTATCTAGCAATTAAAAGGTGAACCTCTTCAGTGATGTCTTTTTATGTGTTTTGTCCATTTTCTAATTGATTTATTTTTTAAATGTTTAGCTGTGAGTTTTGAGTCATTTTTATTTTTAAAGATAGTGTTGCTAGGTATAGAAGTTATAGTTGAAAACACTTTTTCTCCTTTCAGCACCTTGAATATATCATTCCACTCTCTTCCATCCTTCAATTTTGTTGAGACATCAGCTAATTATTATATTCTTGTTTTTCTCTAGTTTAGTTGTTTTCCTCTGGTGTGTTGAGAATTTTGCAACATGATTCTTCTTTCAGCAGTGGACTTTTATGTGTACACTAATTGGGTTCAGAAGGTATTTTGAACTTTTACATCCATGTTTTTTCATCAGATTTATAAAGTGTTAAAAATGTTTATGCAACTATAGTACCTGCAATTTTTTCTTTTACTTTCTCTTTTGGGACTCTTATCAACTTGATATACTTTATTTTGTTCTTATCACCTATATACTTTATTTTGTTCAAGAGGTCTCTGAGGTTCTTTTCATGAATTTAGTGCATTTTTTTCTGTTTATTTTATATTTTATCACTATATGATTTTATACATTCAATAAAACATAATTATAGTATTTTTTATTTATTTTAAAATGTAAGTTTACTGTTTTTTGAATTTTGCTTTTTTCCTAATTTCCATATATTTTTAAACTTCATGTAACTGAATTACTATAAACTCCTGTATGATGATCTACAGTTTGAACATAACATTTATTTTTTCCTATTGATGGCTATGGAAATAGTTTGTTTGGTCATTACAATGTTTTGGCATATCTATCTTTAGTGACTTGTGAAAATCCCGGGTTTAAAATACTTTTAAATTTGCCAAGTATTGTCAAATACTTTCTGAAGCTGGTAACCAGTATATACTTCCAGCAGCAGACTAGAAAAATTCCTCTTCCTTGTGGCTTTCATATCACTTGATTTTGTATATGCTTTGTTTTCTCCTAAGAAGCATACATTTAAATGTTTGAAGCATTACCCTGTATTCAGTGTAATCAGACAAAATAGAATGAAAAAATATTACTAAAGACCGAGATGTCCCAGAGACCTCTGAGCCATCTTTGCTAAGGACCTTTATAGCAAACAGAACAATAAAGGGAGGTTAGGGACATTTACTTCCTGTGATTATGGATATCCTCTTTATCATATCAAGAGTCCTGTTTGCTAATCTACAAACTGATGTGGAAGTACCACATAGTATTTTAAGATGCATTAGACTAAAAATTTCTATATTTCTGTGTCATAACTAGGCTTGTTATCTGTTGATACTCTATTTGTGTTTTCTATTATTAGAATAGATTGGTAAAAGGGATTGTATTGAAAAACAGAGTAAAATAAAATTAATAACTTTTAAAATATTAAGATTAAAATTACCTTTCAAAATTAACTTTTATCTGTGGTCACTAACCTAAGCAAAAGACTTCAAAATGATTAAAGGACAATACAGAAAGATAAGGAACAATTTTTGGCAGAAGATTTCAGTAGAAAGAATAAAATGTAAAGACTTTTTCACTGTTGCAATTCCTCTAATATTGTAAAGATTTAATATTTGCCTAGAATTCTTGGCATTCTTAGAAACATCTATTTTTATAGTAATTCTCAAATTAAAAGTTAACTAAAGTGCAATAAAATATATAGATTAAGTTGATAGACATAGCGTTCTATAACTATGCAGACTGCAGGCCTGTTGGAAACTACCATATGCTAATGT
This sequence comes from Tarsius wallacei, assembly GCA_963574415.1. Taxonomy (NCBI): domain Eukaryota; kingdom Metazoa; phylum Chordata; class Mammalia; order Primates; family Tarsiidae; genus Tarsius; species Tarsius wallacei. The sequence continues at coordinate 17,204 of CAUYQG010172190.1, forward strand.
TAGTCTGAATTAAGTTAGAATGGATGCTCAACAGATAATAAACACTAAAGATTTGGGATTGTCACTGTAGAACTATCACTAAACATTTTAAACTTCCATAGTCAGCTTTGATAAGAGAGGTATTTATTCAAAGAGACATATTTATTCAAAAAGATATTTTTGGTCAAGATTAGATTTTTGGCCAGACAGGCTTTACAAATGTAGGAGGAGGAACTTGCAGTGGATACATGGTTGTTCCTTTACTTCCATGTCAAAGAGAGAAACACTGGGATTCTAAATATATTTAAACAAAGAGTGAAACATTTTTACAAGGGAAACTACAAAACACTGATTAACAAAATCATAGATAACACAACCAAAATGGAAAAACACCCCATGCTCATAAATTGGAAAAATCAATGCCATTAAAATGACCATAATTCTCAAAGCAATCTACAGATTAAATGCAATTTCTATTAAAATACCAACATCACTTTTCACAAAATCGGGAAAAAAGTGGTAAAATGTATATGGAATAAAAGAAAAAAAATAGCCAAAGCAATCCTATCCAAAAACGAAAAACAAAACACACACACACACACACACACACACACACACACACACACAAAACGAACAAACAAACAACAAAAAAAATCAAAGCTGGATATAGATACCACATTACCTGACTTCAATTTATATTCCAAGGCTATAATAACCAAAACAGCCTGGTACTGGTATAAAAAGAGACACATAGGCCAATGGTACAGAATAGAAATTCAGAAATAAAGTCACAGATCTACAGTCTAGTGATCTTTGGTAAAGTTGACAAAAACATACACTGGGGAAAGGACACCCTATCAAATAAATGATGCTAGGAAAGAAGCTGGGCTGGGCAAGATGGCTCACACCTGTAATCCCAGCACCTTGGGAGGCCGAGGCAGGAAGATTGCCTGCGCCCAGGAGTACCAGATCTGTCAGGGCAACACAGCAAGAGCTCATCTGTACAAAAATAAAAAATTTAGTCTAACTGGGTGTAGTGTCATGCTCCTGCAGTCCCAGTTACTTGGAAAACAGGTGGAAGAATCGACTGAGCCCAGCACTTTAAGGCTGTGGTGGCTGTGATCATGCCACTGCACTCCAGTCTGGACAACAGAGAGAGATCCTGGCTCAAAAAAAGAAAGGAAAGGAGAAGGAGGGAGGGAGGAAGAGAAAGGGAAAGGAAAATAAACTAGACACTTTTCTCACCATATGCAAAAATTAAAGTAGAGTAAAGACTTAAATGTAAGACCTGACACTATAAAAATCCTAGGAGAACACTTAGAAAAACTATTCTGGACATTGGCCTAGGCAAAGAATTCATGACTAAGACCTAAAAAGCAAATGCAACAAAATCAAAAATAGACAAATGGGACTTAATTAAATAAGCTAAGAAGCTTCTGTACAGCAAAAGAAACAAAAATAAAAATAATTAACCAAGTGAACAACCTGCAGAATGGGAGACGATATTTGCAAACTATGCATCTGACAGAGGACTAATGCCCAAAATCTCCTAGGAACTCAAACAACTCAATAAAAACAAAAACAAATAATCCCATTTAAAATTTGGCAAATGATATTAACAGATATTTTGCAAAAGAAACATAAAAATGGCCAATAACATATGAAAAAATGTTAAATATCACTAATTATCTGAGAAATACAAATTAAAACACCAGTGAGATTCTATCTTATACCAGTCAGAATGGTTATTATTAAGAGTTAAAAATAACAGATCTTGATGAGGATGCAGAGAAAAAGGAATACTTATATATTATTGGTAGGAATGTAAGTTAGCATAACCTCTATGGAGAACAGTATGGAATTTTCTCAAATAACTGAAAATAGACCTACCATTCAATCCAGCAATCCCACTACTGGGTATATACACAAAGGAAAATAAATTATTGTGTCAGAAATATACCTGCACCTATATGTTTATCACAGCACTATTAACAATAGAAAAGATATAGAATCAACCTAATTGCCCATCAATGAATGATGGAATAAAGAAAATGTGATATATATATATATATATATATATATATAGTAACTAATTATGTGGTATATTTAGTAAGTAGTTCATAATGTATATATTATATGTACACATTATGAACTACTTACTACTCAGTCATAAAAAAGGATTGAATCATATATTTTGCAGCAATATGGATGGACTTCGAGGCCTTTATCTTAAGTGAAATAACTCAGAAACAGAAATTCAAGTACTACATGTTATTATTTATAAGGAGGAGCTAGATAATGTGTACACACGGACTTAGAGAGTGGAATAATAGACACTGGAGACTCTGAAGGCCAGTAAGATGGGAGGGGATTGCGGAATGAGAAATTGCTAAATAGATACAATGTACACTATTCAGGTAATGGCTACACTAAAAGTCCAGACTCGACTGCTACATTATGCAATATGTCCATGTAACAAAGTGACTCTTGTACTCCCTAATTTTATTTTTTAAATGAAAAAAAAAATACTGCTCTCTACATAAGTTCCAGCTAGTGACTGTACAGTACACTGACATTATACAGCCTCCATTTCTACAGAATTTTATTAAGAATGCTGTGGCAAGTGATGAAGTGGGCTTTAGTCTATATTAGGGCAATATAATCACTTCAATTTGAGCAAGCGCACAGCCCTAATGTGGCTGTTTCCCAACAAAAAATGAGATGGAAATTTGTGTTGAATAGCCACTGATTGCAAGAATATGATTAATGTGAGATACGGAATTGATTTATGGGTGCTGTTGTCAAAGTCTACACCACAAGCATACGACTATCTACTGAAATATGAGGGCAGAATACAGAGCAGAGAGCACAGGCAACATTATATTTTCTGATATATTTTATAGACTGGATATGTAATCCAGAGGTGCAAATGGTTTACTGATTTTTTTTTTTTTTGCCATTGTTGAAAAGGTATGATTATGTTTATTTTCCTGAAACATTAAGTGCACCAGAGGTTAATCTACTGTATTTTCATTAAATTGAATCTTTTTTTTTTTTTGAGTTGGAGTCTCACTCCGTTGCCCAGACTGGAGTGCAGTGGCCGCTCCCGGCCACCGCAGCCTCGACCTGCTGGGCTCCGGCGATCCTTCCGCCTCAGCCTTCCAAGTAGCTGGAACTACAGGCG
>CAUYQG010172191.1:0-11993 GCA_963574415.1 Tarsius wallacei
GTAGTTCCAGCTACTTGGAAGGCTGAGGCGGAAGGATCGCCGGAGCCCAGCAGGTCGAGGCTGCGGTGGCCGGGAGCGGCCACTGCACTCCAGTCTGGGCGACAGAGTGAGACTCAAACTCAAAAAAAAAAAAAAAAAAAACTTTAAACTTGCTATACTTGCTTTCTAAGTGACTCCCTTCCCATAGATTTAGATCTTATTTTATACAACGTTTACTCCTCAACTTGCAACATCAGCTTAAATCCATATATTCACTTGCCAATGTGACATTTCCACCTGACTTCTCATAGGCATCTTGATATATGCTTGGCCAAAGAAAAACTCTTGATATTTTCCCTGTAAGAATCTTCTCGATCTCACTCTTCCTTAGCGACACCATTCGTGAGTACCTAAAGCTCAAATCTAAAGACCCAACCTTGCGTTTTCCCTTGGTCTATAAACAATTTCCGTGGATTCAGACTTCAAATTTCACAAATCTATCCACTTCTCTACATCTCCATCGTATCCACATTCCTTCAGGATACCTCATATTTATCTTGGACAGCCACAATCTTCTCCTTCTTCTATCTTCTCTGTACCATGCCAAGTCACAACTAGGGTGGTCTGTGTTCAGTAAAACACATCAAGTGATTCCCTTGCTTAAAAAATAATTCAGTACTTACTTACTTTGGCTTAAGAGGCTTTTTGTGAACCCCTGCCTCTCTAAACTTACCTCATATAATGCTGTTCCATTAGTCTATGTTCTCATCACTCTGGGCTTTCTATATTCCAGTGTGCTAAGCTATTTCCAGCTACAAAACTTTATGCTAGTGATTCTCTGAGTCCCAAAATGTCTTTGCCCAGATCTTTGTAGACATCTTATTCTTTTCACGAAGACTTTGGATTGAATTTCTCTTTCTCAAAAAATTCTTCTCTGCACTCCAGATTTAAAATAGATTCCCTCTGCCACTATACCTTAAGCACCCAATATGGCAATGTCACATTTCTCAATGTCTGTCACTAAGAAATGCTTTCGTTTATTTATTGTTTGTATTTCTCAACTGGAAGACAAGTTTCAAGCAAGCAAATCCTTGCCTGTTGACCTCATTCTCAAGTGCTAGCCTATGGAACAGGGCTTGGAACATAATCTATGCCAATAAACGCTACTGATTATTATGTTGGCAGTATCCCCAAAGAAGCTTCAGTTGAGAAAAAATATGATAACCACTGGAAGCTCTTTCTGGCATATGAAATGGCCTTTAGCTTTGTTAATTTACCTTTCCTGGTTTCAATCTTGTTGCCACCTATCACTTAGTAGCTGTTCCTGGGGCCTTGGACAAAAGTTGATTAACTCTTTAAATTAAAAATGTTATCAATTTTTATAAGTTTATCTAATAAGTAAATAGTTTTTGCACACCTACCATACACTGGGCACTGTCCTAGGCTCTCAGGATACATCAGTTAAACAATACAGACAAAAATCTCTGCCTTCATGGATATATATTCCATTGGGAAGACATTGACTATAATCAAGAAAGATAAACAACTTATAGGGTGTGTGTGTAATGACAGATGCTACACATAAAATCTAAAATAGAAAAGGACTTTGGGAGGAAAGGAGGTGCAATTTTGGCTAGGGAGGCCATTGAAGGTGACATCTGTGTGAAGACACAAGTGGGCGAAGGAGTGAATCACTCCGATGGCTCAGGACAAGGCAACTCTGGCAGAGGTAAGAAGTGCCAAGTGCAAGCCTTGTGAGCTGGAGGACAAGGAGGTGGCCTGTGTGACTGCAGGGGTATAAGTGGGCAGGTGAGAAATACAAAAAATCAGGTCAGAGAGAGAGTGGGGGAGCAGGTCAGAGGGAGTATTGCAGGAAGAACACTGGCTTTTACACCATGGAGATGGGCAGTCTGGAGGGTTGAGTGGTCATGATCTGATTTCCCTTTTAGCGACCCCATGGCCTCTGTTCTGAGAGTGGACATTAGGAGAGCAAGAATGAAAGCAGGGAAGCCAGTTAGGGGATTACCACAGACTTACAGGATTTCATGAATGTCATTTAAAAGGTATGTGTGTACCTATCTCTTATGAATGCTTGGATTAGACAGCATTAGAGTGGTGACATATGTACCCACTGCTGAAACACTCCCCAATCCAAAAATGAGTCACATTTTTTTAAACGGAATAAATTAGAGACAGAGAGACAGAAAAAGAAAGACAGTAAGAAAGATAGATAGGCCCACATGACACTCTCAAATGAACATATTCCAAAGTGGAAAAAAGTAATGTAATTTTATTTTTTTTCTAGAAAATCAAATTTGTATTATCATTTTAAATAGACATAAAATATGGTCGCAGCTAATGTATAGAATAGATTTTTACTTTACAAACAATACTCAATGGTGCTGTGTTTGGAGAATATTTTGGAGAATATAAACAAGTTTTAATAAGTTTAAAAGTATGAAAATTTACAGGTTTTCTGGTTAAAATGTATTGTCTTTATATGAACAATATTATCACAACTTTTACATATATTGTATATATGAGTGGGACCAAAAAAAACCCGGGAATATTTCTTTGGAGGGTGGGTCCCTTGCAGTATAGGACTCCCCACTAGGTAAGCGTTCTAGGAACCCATTGGCGTCAGTGTTCTAGTTAGTGTTGTTGTGAGAGGCTGCATTTGGCTTCAGTGATATTTTTTTCTTGTTGGAGAGTCTGTCAACCATTTGCCCATTTCATAATGGGTGATTTATGAGTGTTCTTGTTACACAGTGCTGAGTGTTCAGTAGCTTTTGACCCATAATGGTATGACCCCCATACCCCACCCTCCCTATTCACCCAATCTCACCTGGAAAGTCCTCAAAGGGAACCAAACATTTTGGCAACATGAAACAAAAAACGGCAAGAGTATTAAAAGACATCAAAATTGACGAGTTTCAAAACTGCTTTGAGCAGCGAGAAAAGCATCTCGACAGGTTTATCGCATCAAATGGAGAGTACCTTGAGGTGACTTAATTTTAAACATGTAAGAATAAATACACAATTTTTATAAATAAACTCCCTGCTGAGGGGTCTCTCCCTCATGTGTATATTTTCTATTTAGTAAACCTAGATTTTCTATGTAGCAAACCTAGATTTCTTCTAGTTCCTACAGTGAGTATAACCTTAATCAGACTGAACTCTCTTTCTTAGAAAAGGTACTGAAATAAGGATTCTATAGAAGTCACTAAGCTTTACTTTTACTTGTTAGTGTGGCACTGCTGTGGTCCATTTCAGGTAATAAGTAAGGGGAACATTGATGAAGGAAGAAGGTCATTCTTTATAAACTAGTTATCTTGGAATCCATTCAAGCAACAGAAACAGAAAGAAATAGGAAAGAATGAAAAACAAACATAATAAAATGGAGAAAAGCTTATATATATTAACTTTTCATTAAAAACCCAGCACATTGCTCCAAAAATAAGCTCATATTATTGAATATATGCATAAAAATACACTCTGGTGATCTGTTTTTATTCTATACAGTAATTATTTTAGAGTATTTTTTTCACCAGAAAGCTTCTATTGTCAAAAAAAAGCGCCAGGATTAGTGGCTCAATCTGTAATCCCAGCGCTTTGGGAGGCCAGGTGAGTGAATCGCCTGAGTCCGCGGGTTCAAAACCCGCCTGGGCAACTTGGCGAGTCCTCATCTCTACAATAAATCAAAAACCAGCTGGGCGTGGGATCGCGCTCCTGTAGTTCCAGCCACTTGGAAGGCTGAGGCGGAAGGATCGCCGGAGCCCAGCAGGTCGAGGCTGGGTGGCCGGGAGCGGCCACTGCACTCCAGTCTAGGTGACAGAGTGAGACTCCAACTCAAAAAAAAAAAAAAGCCTATTCCACATTCACTTTGCACAAAACTTAGTAGAAATATTCTAAAACACATTTTTTTAAACCTAAGAATCCTGAAAATCGTGTCTTCTTATCAGTGGACATCTGATAACAAGTAGGCCACTTATGTTCATTAGGCTGCCAGCTTCCATCTTTGTGTATATGTTATACCTAGGTGAAATAAAACATGCCTGATGTTGAGAAAATAAAATTAAAAACAAAAAATGTTCCCCCAACTCAGAAATCTTCTCCACAAAGGTAGTAGAGATAAACCAGTTTGATTACTAAGTACTAAAACTAAATATAATGCACATTCTAGGCAATCTGTTAAGAGACTGCAAAGACAGAAAGGCATCTTGATCTTCATATATAGCCAAGCAGATATAATTTATGATACACGTTTTCTTAAGAGAAGCAACCTCAGTCCTCCAGTAAGAGGTCTCAAAGCACTTTTTACACATGACTTATCTTAAATTCACCTGATAATCGAGGTGACCATCTGTGTAGATTAACTGGCTTTATACAAAGGACAAATAATTTTCTCATGTCTTTATGAAAGCAGGTCGTTTTACAACTTGGAGCCAGAAGTCAGCTAAAGTTAGGCTCTTACAAACTGGAATAGAGGGGTACTATCATTCTAGATGTTTGCATTCTAAGGATATCATTCCCCCCAAGTTCTTGAAAAAGACATTCCTCAGACTTAAAACTGACAAATGGCCTAAATAGCTTTGAGAAGTATTCAGATACATTTTTAAAAAAAGAAGAAAGTACTGACAATTTCTAAAGTAAATGAACTAAGAAAAACAGGGGCGGAAAATCTTTTCAACAGGGAGAATTAAGCCTCCTTACTTAATTTGTATTTATTCTTAGGGTGACTGAAAGCATTCTAGGCAAACTTGCCTGTAGAAACATAAAGTCGCTAGTACCTGAAAACATGGGCATTTATTTCCTAGATAAATTAGGAAATAATTTAGAAGCAGTGATTCCGTTGATTTTCAAACTACTGTATTATCTCTAACTGAAAAGCTGATTAATCTTAATGAATTGTTTTATATTTCTAGTTCAAAGCGTTTTCTTTAATAGTGAAAAAAAAACAGTTTACTTAAAATGTATGAACGCACATCTCTCTGTCTTTCCTCTTCTGCCTGTAAAATGTAGGCCGACTCAAATATCTCATCATTTAGAGCATTTTTCTGATTCTTTAAAATGGAAATTTAAAATAAAATATTTTACAAAGATACTTTTTTAAATTTTTTTATTTTCTCCTTTGGACTTAACTATTATCATTGGGGGAAAAAAAAGCAGCTTCAAATTAAGAAAATAAAATCATTGGACCAAGATGATAATTTGGTACCTAGTTGTAGATGCCAATTGAAACTTTATTTTCAATCTGCCTGGTTGAAGTAGAAGGCATTCAGTGAGAGGAACGTTTCTTCCCTACATTTCTATTTGCCTGATGCCCACTTTTAATGCCCCATTATGAAGGCACCAGATCGTTCATCTTCCTCTCTTCTCTCAGGGCATTGCAATGCTGCTGGCAGCAGCATCTTTCTGCCTCCATCCTGGGCTTTTATCTCATTTCTCTCTTTCATTGCTTTCTCTCTGTAGGCTCAGTCTGAAGGAAACTAAACCTACGAGGCACTCACAGTCAATTAGAAAGGGATCAGAAGCTATCAGGCAAAAAAAAAAAGGTGAAATGAAATGATATTTTAAAGCAGTGACGGAGTTGAATGGAAACACAATAACTTGGTCCCATGAATCTGATCATTGCGACATCCTTATTCAACCTCTGCTGTTATCCCAAGTAGATTAGCCTCTATTACCCGGATTTAGGAGCTAGGAAGGAGAAGGGATAGGGAGAGAAATTGAAGTGAATGCAGCACTGCAGCAGAGAGTAAAAAAAAAAACAGCGGACAATTTCACCTGTCTTTATAAAGCTGCTTGCTGGGAAAAGCACAGCTGCCATCCATCCAAACACAGTCTGAAAGCATAGGATCACCGAGCTTAATATTTATCTTGGGTATCACTGACATCTTGTTAGAAAAAGATCTCAGGTGGATCATGGACTTTCATTAGCTTTTAATTGCTTTTTTTTAATCTTTTTTTAGGCTGCAGGTGTATCTGTTCTATCTCTAATGGTCAGATTTCACACTAAGGTAGAGGTGGCAAACGGGCTTTGTGTATGGTGACTGTTGCACAAATTTGCCCTGGCAGACACACTGTTCTACAAAAATTAAATTGAAATCCTTTCAAGCGGTGGACAGAAACATGCTCTTCCCTGCCCATCTCCCACCCTAGCATTTTGTACTCAACTTGATTCGCACATCTGTTTGTTCAGTGAGTGGAGCCATAATGTGTTTCTATCTGGTCAATATAAACGTGCGTAGACTGGTGTTAAGACTTTTCAGGATTTTTATGTCTCATATGCTCCTTCTCAGTTTACCAGACGGGGAACAAACTAATATTTTGTGTTTCTAAATCAGCTCCATTGTCATTGATTTGACTTCTCTTATTTTCTACCCAGGAAGGTGGCAAGCTATCATCTTTCCCTCTGTCTTTATAATAAGGTGCAATTGATCCAGATGTAATCAGACATTAAAATATACACAGTCATTCCTTGGTAACCATGGGGGATTGGTTCCAGAAACTCCCATGAATAACAAGTTCTCAGGAGCTTAAGTCCTTGATATATAATGTAGTATTTGCACATAACCTGTGAAAATCCTCCCATATACTTTAAATAATCTCTAGATTACTTAAAATATCTACTACAACGTGAATGCTATATAAACAGTTGTTATTGTGTGTTTTTTAGGGAATAACGACAAGAAAAAGTTTGTATGTGTTAAGTACAGGTGCGACTTTTTTTTTTCTAGATACTTCCATGCAAAACACATGGATCCTGAGGGCTGACTGAATTTAAGAGTTGAATAAACAGCCGGGCTCGGTAGCTCAGCCTGTAATTCCGCACTTTGGGAGGCTGAGGTGAATGGATTGCCTGAGCCCGCGAGTTCGAGACCCACCTGGGCAACTTGGCAAGACCTCATCTCTACAGTAAATCAAAAAATCATCCGGACGTGGTAGCGCATGCCTGTAATTCCGGCTACTCGGAAGGCTGAGGCAGAAGGATCGCCGGAGCCCAGCAGGTCAAGGCTGCATTTAAGAGTCGGATAAACAATAAATAATTTCCTTTGATCTATTAATCAAATAATCCAATCTGTGTCTCGAATGGCTAGACCTATGATGCATTTTAGCAATCAAAATAGATAATTATATAACCCTGGGTGGCACTGGGAATGATGAGACCTCTCTCAGCGTCTTCTGTCCACTCACCTCACCTATCTGTGCCATTTCATACCTAAACACTCAAGGGTTTTTATCCATACTGCTCCAGGTCAGTTGCTTTTCATGTGCTCTTTTTTTTCCCAAAGGAAACAGGGTCTTGCTATGTTGCCCAGGCTGGTCTCTAACTTCTGGAATTCAAACAATCCTCCTGGCTCAGTTTCCTGAATAGCCAGGACTATAGGCAAGAGATTCCATATTCAGCTATGCATCCTTTTTCATCCTCACATCTAAACCGTTCACTGTCTAAAACACATTTTGTTCCCTACTTCACAAATCCAGACTTTGCATCTTTTCTAACTCAAGCAAAACACTACTTGTCCCATGTACACTTGTGCCTCAAGAATGATATCCTCAGGGTTATCACTTCTTTGAGCTTCAGAATCCTAAATTATCCAGCTTTGTGTATATGTTACTTTGAAACAAATCCCTGAGATGTCTTATGGGTCTGTCCCACCTTCTGAATTCGATTTTAAGTCTCTTGAGGGCAACACTATGCATTTACTATTCTTTTACCTCCACCCTTAGTTACTCTAATTCTTAGGTTATTGTAAAAGACTGTATTTTATATGTTCTCTCCTGCTATTCTTTATACCATTTGCGATATGCAGATATTTCAACTTTCCAGCCAGATTGTCTCCTAGGCTGTCACTTATACCACGAAGGTGCATAAAAATCTTTTGTCAGATTGGTGGTTTAGACAATATAGTTGACACTCATTTCTGGTAAAGCCTGCCTAGTCGTGCCAGAGTTATGTAATGGCTTGGTTGAATGGATTCCAGCACGTGGCTGGGGTCACTTGAGCTGCCAGTCAAGTCATAAGGAGAAACAGTTGTAAATGCCATCTTTTTTTTCTGACCACCACTTCCATCCGACTGAAGCAATCAGAGTTGGTATCTGCTCTCTTGTGGGAATGGGCACAGCCAGTTTGCCCTCCATCTCCATTTCCCACCATGAGGTATATGTCATAAATTACCCCTGAGTTTTTGTCCTGGAACAGATTGTGGCAGATTTGACAGATAGTGTCTCTTCTCTCCTTTCATACAGCTGGTTATAAGAGGCAGATTTGAGACTCAGGTGTGACTTAGAGGGATGGTGTATTCTTTTGGGGGGCACGCTTTTGGGTTCTCACTGGTGGTCTGGGAAAGAAGAGAAGAGTGGTTAAATCTTTAATTTGGTGTATATCATCCAAGCCTATTAAGACGAGTTCTTGCTATTGAAGTTTAGAATACACACAACTTAACAACAAGTATTACATACATATATATAATATATCATTGTATATTTCTAAACCATTATTCCTTATATGTTTGGCTTGCTATGAAAGCCCATTGAGATTCATTACTGGAGTATAGTGGGATTGGCTGATTTCTGGGTTCTGTGACCATAATACCAACACAAACATTCAAATTTTTATTGTCAGCATATTTATATCAAATATAGTGCTTTTTAAATATTTTATTTTAAAGATGTGGGGTATAATTCAGGATTAGGTATACAAGTGGGACATTATACAGGTAAAGACTGGGCCTCCCTTTGGTCCCCACTTTACCTGGTTTGAGGTCAGGTATCCCTTATTGATTCTGTCTCCCCCCCCCCACCCTCACCCCGGCAGTATCTCACTACTGCCAATGTCTTTCTTACAGCAATAGGGTAAATGTTCAGGGTCCGCTTATGAGTGAGAACACATGGTACTCTGCTCTTTGTTTCTGTGATAGGTCACTGAGTATTATAGACTCGAATTCTATCCAAGTTGCTGCTAAGTTCATATGTTTATCCTTCTTTATGACTGCATAATATTCCATTGTGTATATGTACCACATTTTTTTTATCCAGCCCAGCTTCGATGGACAGCATGGTTGGTTCCATGTTTTTGCTATTACGAATAGTGCTGCAATAAACATACGTGTACAAGTATCTTTTTGGTAAAATGATTTGAGTTCCTCCAGGTATATTCCCAATAGAGGAATTGCTGGGTCATATGGAAGGTCAATTTCTAGTTCTTTCTTTCAGAAATCGCCACACTGTCTTCTAAAGAGTTTGCACTAGTTTGCATTCCCACTAGCAGCGTAGAAGTGCTCCTTTTTCTCCACGTCCTCACCAGCATCTGTTGTTGTTTGTTTTATTAATGATGGCCTTTCTTACTGGTGTTAGGTAGTATATCAATGTGGTTTTGATTTGCATTTCTCTGATGATGAGTGAGGCTGAGCACTTTTTCATGTGTCTGTTGACTGCCCATATATCTTCTTTTGATAAGTGTCTATTAATGTCTTTTGCCCACTTTTTAATGGGGCTGTTTGTTTTTCATTTCAGCACATTTGCCTTACTTGAAGACCCTGGACATTAGGACTCTCTCAGATATACAGTTGTCAAATTTTTTTTCCCATTCTGTGGATGTCTCTTCACAATCCCTAATGGTGTCTTTTGCTTTTCAGTTAAATGAGGTCCCACTTGTCTATCTTACCTCATATGCATGTGCGCCTGCAATTTTGATCAGGAATTGGTTGCCTACTACAATTTCTGTAAGGGTGTCTCCTGTGTTTTCTAAGATTCTTATAGTTTAAGATTTTATGTGTAGGTCTTTGATCCATTTAGAGTTGATTTTTGTGTTTGGTGATAGGTAGGGGTCCTGTTTCAATCTTCTGCATGTGATTAGCCAGTTTTCCCAGCATCATTTACTGAATTGGTTCTCCTCTCCCCAGTGGTTGTTGGTGGAGGCTTTGTCAAAGATGAGTTTGTTGATGAATTGAGGCTTTGCTTCCGGAATCTTTATCCCGTTTTATTGGTCCATATACTTGTTCTTGTACCAATACCAGGCTGTTTTGATTATTGTAGCCTTATAGTAAAGTTTGAAGACTGGAAGTGTGATACCTCTCATTTTGTTTCTTTTGCTAAGGATTGTTTGGCTATTTGTGGTCATTTATGTTTCCATATGAATTTCTTTACTGTCATTTCCAGGTCTGAGAAAAATGACGTTGATAATTTAACGGGTATTTTGTTGAATCTGTAGATTGCCTTTGGTAGGATGGACATCTCAACAATGTTGATTCTTCCTATTCATGAGCATGGAATATTTTTCTAATTGTTCATGTCTTCTTGGATTTCTTTGAGCAGTGTTTAGTAGTGCTCATTGTAAAGCTTTTTCACTTCTCTGGTTAGGAAGATGTCGAGGTATTTTATTTTGTTCTGGCTATTGTGAATGGAATTGTACTTTTTATTTAGTCCTCTACCTGTTTGTTTTGGTGTATAAGAATGAAACTATCTTCTGCATATATATTTTTTGTATTCTGATATTTACCAAAGTCCCTTATAAGGGAAAGGAGGTTTTGACAGATTCTGTTGGATTTTCAAGATGTAGGATCATATCTTCAGCAAAGTGGGGTAACTTAACTTCCTATTTTCCTATTTGGATACACCTGATTTCTATCTCTTGACTGATTGTTCTAGCTAAGACTTCCAACACAATGTTGAACAGGAGAAGTGAGAGTGGGCAGCCTTGTCTTATTCTGGTCTTCAGGGAAAATGCTTCCAGTTTCTGTCCATTTAGCAACATGCTGGTTGCGGGTTCATCATAGATTGGGCTTACTATTTTGATGTACGTTCCTTCTATGCCTCTAGGTGTTCAAGGTTTTTATCAAGGAAGGATGCTGAATTTTATCAAAAGCTTTTTCTACATCTAATGATATAATCATGCAGTTCTTGTCTTTACATCTGTTGATGTATTTAATTACATTTATGGTCTTGTGGATGTTGAACCAGCCCTGCATATTGGGGATGAAGCCTACTTTACCTGGTTCGGGCATCAGTGTGATGTTAGCTTCATAAAATGATTTGGGGAGACTTCCTTTTTTCTCAATTGTCTGGAATACTTTCAATAGGATTGGTAATGGCTCCTTTTTGTGTGTTTTGTAGAATTCTATTGGAAAGCCGTCTGATCCAGGACTTTTTTTATGGGTAGTTTTCTTAAGAGGGAGTCAATTTCCTGGGTTGTTATTGATCTATTGAGTGTCTCAGTGTCTTCTTGTTTTAACTTTGGGTGGTAGTGTGATGTCAGAAAGTCCTCCATTTTATTTAGGTTATCAAGTTTGTTTCTATACAGATGTGCATAGTAATCTCTGCTAATCTTTTGTATTTCTTTGGGGTCAGTTGTGATTTTATCTTTTGTACTTCTGATTGTGTTTATTTGGGCTTTTTCTCTCTTTTTCTTGGTCAGTCTGGCTAGGAGCTATCAATCTTGTTTATTATTTCAAAGAACCAACTTTTTGCTTTGTTCATTTTTTCTATGATATTTTTGTCTTCTATGTCTTGTATTTGGGCTTTCACTTTGGTCTGGATTATTCTGCTGATGTTAAGATTTTGATGATCTTGCCTTTCCAGCTCCCTTAAGGGGTTTTATTAGACTGTTAACTTGTGATCTTTCCATTTTCCTTATGTTTGTCCATAGAGATATTAATTTCCCTCTTAAAACTGTTTCATAGCATCCCAGAGATTTTGGTAAGATGTTTCTTCATTTTCATGCATTTCCAGGAATCTTTTAATTTTTGTTTTGATTTCTGTGTTGACCCAGTAGTCATTCAGCATCATGCTGTTTAGTGTCCATGTCTTTGTGGGGTTTTTTTTTTTGGACTTATTGTAGAGTTGAGGTCCTTTGTGGGTTTTGGGGAATATTGTTGGTGTTGATATTTAACTTTATTCCACTATGGTCTGAGAAGTTGCATGGCAGTATTTTGATCTTATGAAATTTGTTTATGCTTGATTTATGGCCAAGGATGTGATCGATCTTGGAGTACATTCCATTTGGTTATGAG
>CAUYQG010172194.1:0-52255 GCA_963574415.1 Tarsius wallacei
CGCCTTTGGGAGGCTGAGGTGAGTGGATTGCCTGAGCCCGCAGGTTCGAGACCAGCCTGGGCAAGCGAGACCTCATCTCTACAATACATCAAAAAATTAGCCGGGTGTGGTAGCGCGCGACTGTAGTTCCAGCTACTTGGAAGGCTGAGGCGGAAGGATCGCCGGAGCCCAGCAGGTCAAGGCTGCGGTGGCCGGAAGCGGCCACTGCACTCCAGTCTGGGTGACAGAGTGAGACTCCAACTCAAAAAAAAAAGAAAGAAAGAAATGTAATTAAAGCTATAAACTTAAGCACTTAAAACCAGTTATCTAGTTAAATTCAAATAAATATATATAAAGCAGCACTGGGACTCTGTAAGAATTTCTTGCCCTTTGAAAAGGATCTGTGCATTTTTCAAGGAATTTCTTTAGTTGTAAAAAAAAAAAATTTGTTGTGTTAATGTGCATTTTTAATGTATGTGATTTTGTTCTTGCAACTCAAAATGACTTATGATTTCTTCTTTTTTTTTTCCTCAGAACAAATGTCAAGGTCTTGCATTCGACCTAGTCACAAGCCAGGTCTTTGACATCATCATCATAAGTCTCATTATCTTAAACATGGTTAGCATGATGACTGAGTCATATAACCAACCTGAAGCCATGAAATGCATCCTTGAGCGTCTCAACCTGGCCTTTGTGGTCATCTTTACAATAGAATGTCTCATCAAAATCTTTGCTTTCAGGCAATACTACTTCACCAATGGCTGGAATTTATTTGATTGTGTGGTCGTGGTTCTTTCTATTGTTAGTAAGTAAAATCAGCAGCCAAAGGAACTTTACGCTGACAACCAGAAGTAAATGTGTAAATCTTATCATTTGGAAGTATGTCCAAACTATACACTAAGCAACAAATTACGCTTAATGTGGTTTTTGAAATACTACATAGTGTACCAATGTCATTCTCTCCTGGCAAGTTGCTAGGAAATAGAGAGTAATTTCCATTTCCTTGACTGTCTACACAATTTAAATCAAAAGTTAAATAATTATGTGAATAATTTATTCAATGAAGATAAACAAAATTAAGATGACTCAGAAGTTTTGTGGTGGCACCTGATTTATTCAGACAATTAAGTCAAAGTTCTGCATTTCCTGTGCTGCTAAAAGTCTTAATGAGCACTTTATTGCTTTAAGGATTTATTACTTAAATCCATATTTTTCCCTTGTTCAAAATTCATGTGGATGTCAGACCACAATATTGTGTCCCTGTAACATTGCTGTTCCTTCTCTCATCCCATGGTCCACTCTTGATTAGCCTTCCAAGAATACATCATTCAGACAAGCAGTGCTTTTTCTTTATTCTGTAGCCCATGTCAACTTAAACCACAGTGTGTGCTGTGTTTGTCTCAACAACTTTGACCCCATTTGCCAACCACCCTCAGTCTATAATCAGTATATTTTTCCTAACCATAGGCAGGGTTAAGTATAAGGTTTATGGAAGAATAGAGAAAAAAAGAGGATGATTGCTATGTACCTTTTTATGAAACACATGCATACACATATCAGCTTTGAAATTATATTCCTCGTGGCTAAACCATAAGAGTTTACTCTTGGTTTTTGAAGTCTGGTTTTGACTAAACCATTAATTTGACTTTTTATAATTGGGTATAACTGTACAGGGGCCCTTCTCATAGATCAAAAGCAATAAAGACAAGGAAAACTGATTTTACAGATGGGAGCTTTTGTGCAATCTCAGAAAAGGTGCATCAAACAAATATGTTGGATCAGAATATTTTGGTTCCTACTGTCACTGCAGCAATACAGATCTTTCAGAGAGCAAAAAAAAAATTGCTATGGTTTTTATTGTGTTCTGGCTTTTAAGCCAAGAGGTTAATGTAGATGAAGTTTCACCGTAGATCCTTCAGTGTGTTTTCAGTCAAATAGACCTTTAATTTTTATTAGTCAATTTTAATCATAAGTCCTGGTGAAATTGACAGCCTAAAGGTTAGGAAATGGTGATAGGATGAGTCCAAGGCAGCCCCTCTGAGAACTCAAAGAACCCTTCCTCTGATAAGTAAAGAACAGCCTGTTTATTCCAAAGTTCATTCCAGGCAGTCCCAAGCATTGTGCAGTTTGTAGAAATAGCTCTGACTTCTGACCTTTGAACATGTGCTAGTCAATTGTAGTTACACAAACTGTATAGTATTTTGCTCCAATGGAAGAGAAAAATCGCACATTAAACGAAATTCTACTCACCAGTGTGGGCAGAATGTTGTGTATTTGCCAGAATGTCCACCACTCAACAATTAGCCTCAAGACATTCCCAAGCTCTATCTTAAGCTTTTAGGCAAATACAAAATGTGTGTGAGTTGAAGTGACTCTCTCTCTCGAGTAGTTAACGATCTCATTGAGGTACTAAAACTTATCTTAAAGTATCAGAAAAAGACAGAGAAATTAATCAAACACCAAATTCTATAGTACACAGAAGAATTGAACTCAGAGAAAAGAAAATTACTGTGGACTTGATTAGCACAAGAAATATTCATGGAGGAGGTAAACCTTAAATGATGGACTTCCTCTAGTTGTTGCTAAATTGGCACTTAATACATTTCACATCTTGCCAGGATTGACCTCCCAACTAACATATGAATTAAGCTTCTTTGGCACAATTGGTTAGTCAGTGAAGTATATCAACTAGTTCTCTTTGATCATTGGGTGATGGCAGAAGCACTTTGACTGCCCATGACCCTTAATGACCTGAGAGAACCCTGAGATAAAGAACAAGGCCATGTCCACACAAGACAAGCATGTTCCAGCCATTTTACAATATTTGGGCCAAAATGTGAGTTGTTTTAAATCCTTGTGTTACTTGCCTGCAAAGCAGGTAGTGAGAGAACAAGGACATTTTAGGCCAAATATTTAGCTATTTGCACAAACCTCTGCTTGAGATGCCATTTCTGGGGTGTTAACAGCAACAGAGAAAGTGTCTCCCAGTTTTGTCCCTTGAGCTTTTTGCATTTGGACCTCAGGAGTCCTTGGAAAGAGCATGGCGACAAATATGAAAGATCCATGGGCAGCTTTAACCTAAAGATGAGCATCCCAACACCACAGTCTCCCTCCAGCCCTACGTATATTGTTGCTCTTTTAGGGACAAGCTGTCCTTGCCTGTAGCAGAGTTGTATTCAGATTCTGCTAAACAATTAAGAACTTGTCCCTTTGAAGGAATTTTGCAGTGAGAGGTTCTAAAATTTCCACTGGCAGCTCAGGCTCAAGCCAGGCTTCAGTAGCAGAAATATCTCCTTGCCCTTTAGTCTAAAAGACTGTAGTTTACCTGTTTAACATTTTATATATTCAATAAATACAAAAACCTATCATATGTATTACTCTGTGAGTGGCACTAAAAACCCAACATAGATAATATATCAAGTGCATGAGCTAATTCACAAAATAGCCTTTTTCATAAACTGCATTTTTTCCCCTTGGTTGCCTTCAATATTTTAGATGTTCAATCCCATCTAAAGTCCCATCTAAAATTGTATAGCCCTTGGAAATCACTTTCCAAGTTAAGGCATAGTTAGATATTTTCCCTGATATTGGTTTTAAAGAAATTCTTAGTTTTGTACATAAATTACAAAGTATTGAAAATTGTCCTCAATAGGATTCTGAGGTCAACTGAGCTTGCTGGAAATTTATTGACATTTCTTTTTCCCCTGAGGTGCAATGGTTTCTGCCTTGGAAAACCAGGAGCACATTCCTTTCCCTCCGACACTCTTCAGAATTGTCCGCTTGGTTCGGATTGGCCGAATCCTGAGACTTGTTCGAGCAGCACGAGGAATTAGAACTCTCCTTTTTGCTCTGATGATGTCTCTTCCCTCCCTATTCAACATCGGTCTTCTCCTCTTTCTGATTATGTTTATTTATGCCATTTTTGGCATGAACTGTTTTTCCAAAGTGAAGTCAGAGTCTGGAATTGATGACATACTCAACTTCCGAACTTTTGCTAGCAGCATGCTCTGTCTCTTCCAGATAACCACGTCAGCGGGTTGGGATTCCCTCCTCAGCCTCGTGCTGCGATCAGAAGACTCATGTAAGTCCTCCTCAGACAATTGTCATCTCTTTGCCATAGCCATCACCTACTTTGTGAGTTATATCATCATCTCCTTTCTCATTGTTGTCAACATGTACATTGCTGTGATTTTAGAGAACTTCAATACGGCCACTGAAGAAAGTGAGGACCCTTTGTGTGAAGATGACTTTGACATATTCTATGAAGTCTGGGAAAAGTTTGACCCGGAAGCAACACAGTTTATCCAATATTCTGCCCTTTCTGACTTTGCTGATTCCTTACCTGAGCCTTTGCGTGTGGCAAAGCCAAATAAATTTCAGTTTCTAGTAATGGACTTGCCCATGGTGAGTGGAGATCGCCTCCACTGTATGGATATTCTCTTTGCTTTCACTACTAGGGTACTTGGAGAATCCACTGGCCTAGATAGCATGAAAGCAATGATGGAGGAGAAGTTCATGGAAGCCAATCCTTTCAAGAAGTTATATGAACCCATAGTCACCACCACCAAGAGAAAGGAGGAGGAAAGAGGTGCCGCAATTATTCAAAAGGCCTTTCGAAAGTACATGATGAAGATGACCCAGAATAACTTGGAAGACAGTTCCCATTCACCATTCCAGATTCTTTGCAATGGAGACTTGTCCAGCTCTCGGGTGGCCAAAGGCAAGGTCCACTATGATTGAGCCCTCACTTCCACCCTTACCTTGCAGCCTCATAGCTCTTCCTCCAGCCCCTGAGCTCCAGAAGTCTTCACCTCAGTGTATGAACAAGCAGCGAACTTACTAAATTAGCCATTTCACTTTTTCCTGGGTAAAAAAATTGATATTTCAATTGCATTTAAAATGAGTTTTACAGAAATATAAGATAAGGCTGCCTGACTCTTAACCACTGGTAATACTTTAATAAGGAAGAAGCCACTAGAAAGAGCTGTAAAGGACACACTGATGTTAGAACTAAAACTCAGTCCCAATTATGTCAAAACAAAAGAATAAGAATTTAAAAAACACATTAAAATTTTAAGTTGTGTTTTTCCACATTTTAGGTACATTACCCTATTCCTTTGTTTGATATTTTTCCCAATGCAAGTATGTGGTTTATCACATAGAGCTCTTTTGCATGCTAAGTGAAAATTCAAACCTGCCAATAAATAATACCTTTTTACAGACTTCTTTTAAACCAACATTAAATATTTTGGGTTTATTTCCAACCTAAAGGCACAATCTTGACTTGTTAGTTACCTCCCTACCTTTCACAAGCTACAACCTCTGTTATATACATTTGAAAAATAAATACATTAGTGAGACTTTCAGTTTGCATTTCTTTCAAATAGTACACTAAGATTTTCCTCTTGTTCAGTGGTTATGTAAGTAGTGGTTTAAATGTAGTATTTTGCTTGGAATTAAAGACTGGAGCCAGTGGTGTGTCTCACAAGTGTTGAACAATTGGCTCTTTAGGGAAAAAGAAAGCCATGCTTCATAACATTCACTGATTTCTGTAGTGTGAATACTCCCATCATCATTGAGTTCAAGCTACCACATGATGGTACTGGCCATGGAATTGGGAAGAGATGTTTGAAATAAGTTCTCAAGAGCTGGCCTGAGCTGGAACCGATAAGAGAGACTCACTTGACTGGTTAAAATATTTGTAGTGGGCTCCTTAGGTGGAGAGAGCATCCTCTCAGCAACACCTAGGCCAGGTTTGGGGAGCCATATATACACTGCTTAGCCAGTGATCTTAGCCCTTTGATTAGCCCTACACTCAGTTCTGGCTAATTGTCTCCATGAAGTGCAGCCTAGAGAAAAACCCAAGCCTATGAAAAGGGCTTGGTCCCAGATGTAGCCCAGGACTTCCCTAAAAACTAGAAATGCCAAGTGGCCAAACAAGGGAGGCTTTCAGACTCCAAAGAGGCTGAAGTGGGGGCAAATAATCTACTTTGTAATAATCTCGGTGTGGAGGAAAATCTCACAGAAATAGCCCTGAAATCCTGTACCTCAGACAGGAGGGAAGAGCTTGTGTGTCTGTCAGCAGCCTGGAGTCAGGTACAAGTCTCTGACCTGCCCCACACTGTCCAGCAGAGGGAAGGGCAGCACTGAATCCCATACTGAGCTGAGGGGTGATTGTTCACTTTGTGTGCAAGTTCTAGTCATGACCTGGTGTATTCGTGCCCAGGTCCTGAGTTTGGTAGGCAGCCTTGTGCTCTGGAGCATTGGTAAAAATAGTAATAATATCATTATCTAATATTTATTTAGTAGCTGTTGTGCGTCAGGCACTGGCTAAGCATTTGTCATAAATGATCTCATTTATACCTCATAACAACCCAATGAGGAAGGTATGTCCCACTTAAAAATGAGAAAACTGAGGCACAGAGAGGTTGAATGACCTGTACACAGTCACACGCCTGGTGGTCCCTGAGCCTGTGTGCCATGCTGGGAAAAGGGAGTGAGTGGTTCCAGGACAAGAGAAACTTTGAGATGGACCATAGGGCAGAACTGTGACCGTCTCATGGAAACCACCGGTTCTAGAGCCATGGCCAAGTTCCCCTTGAGGCACTGGAAATGACCTACAGCTCCCTTAAGAGACGCCTCTAGTGATGAATTCTGGGTGTTTTATAGATCCCTACCAAGTTTTCCAAAAAAGATGCTAGTTGTCATTCCAGTAGGAGTTAACTCTTGGCTGGAGGTAGAGGAGGAACTAGGATATGGTTTTGCCCATTTCAGACTACCATCTAGGGACTTGAATGTGGTCTTCTCCGTGTAGAAGCCTCACACCCACCCCCCCCGACCCCCCAACTCCCGCCCCCAATGCCTGTCCACCTCAAGATTTTCCATTTGGATTCCTAGGGAGAGAACAATGTCTGCTTGGCTTTAGCAAGAGGCTGAAGCAGCTTCCCTCACTAGATGGCAGCAAATGTCCAACATGTGCTTTTCTGAGAGCGCTGCACAGTATCTGTGTGTGAGCCTGGCACTTAGAGAGCCAGAAGAAGGAGAGCCCAGGCAGGAAGTGATGGATTATCCAAACCTTGGATGGGTGCTACAAAGCTCACAGCAATATCCCCAGAGACATCGTTCACTGTGCAAGGACCCAGGACACCTCCAAAAGGCAGAAATGTTAGTCTGAGCTCTGTTTTCCTGTGGCATACTGATTTTCCATGATAAACGGCCCTCTAAGTACATAGAACCAGATTCCTTGTCTTCTGGAGTCTTCTTTTCTCCAGGTAAATCAGCCCCTGTGTGATTCAATTGACAGACTGGTTCCTGAGGTCCAAGGCAGTACATTTTGTGTAAACTGCTTCTTACCAATGACCCTTAACCTCAAGGGCATACATGTTCATTGGGAGGAAAATTAGGCAAGTGTTTATGTGATCACCACACAATACAACATAACAAGTGCCATAAACCAGGGACACGCCTCTGCTCTGAGAAGGGCGGATACAGGTCCGCTCACAGGAAGTCTTCATGAGAGAGGGGCATCTGAGATGCACTAGACAGATGTGTAGGATTTTGACAGGTGGAAGTGGTTTGGGAGGTGTTTGAAGGGAAGGTGATGGCACAGGAGCACGATGGAATCTAGAAAGTATAAGGAAGTATGATTTATCCAACTGACTGGACAGAGAGTCTAGACAGTGGAACAGCAGCAACTGAGTCCTACAAATGGACTGTTTATGGAGAGTCTCAAGTGCCAGTGTGAGGAGTTATAGCATATTTAGATAAAAGGAAGGCATTGAAGGTGTTTGGGTAGAGAAGGAACCTTAATTGCCAGGGTGTGCAAAGTGGAATGGAGGAAAATGAAACAGTAATGTTGGTCCTGGTCCTGGCAGGAAAGAGACACTGAGCCAGGAAGGAGGTGGGGGCAATGCCATGTGATTGTTGGATGCTGTGTCAACTGACTGGCCATGGGGGAGGGGTCTGGGGGAAGCTTAGGATTTTCTTTTTTTTAATCAGGGAGACAAGATAGATGACAGTACAAGATACCAAGTTAATGAGCATAGGAGGAGAAAGGGTTTTTCTTTTGAGAAGGAAGAAAACCTACAAATTAATTCAATTTTAGGTATTTTGAAGGTTTAAGATGTCAGGTCCAAGTGCTATATCCAACCAGGACTAGAACTTGAGGACAAAGTGTGAACAAGAGTTCTTGGAAAAGGGTGATCTCTAAGACCCGAGGAGCAGATAACATCATGGAAGAAAGAGCATACCCAGATCTAGAAGGAGGCAGAGGACTTGGCTCTGGGAGTTTGCCTTCAGAGAAGAAAGGTATAGACAAGTGAGATAGTCAGAGAAAGATGTGGGGAGGTCATGACAGTAAATGCCATGACACTTAGTATGGATACAGAGCAGGCTTCACTGGAGAAATCCAGCCAACAGGGTGAGTTGCACAGTCCCACCTTTTCATCCCTTCCATCAAACAGCATGTCAAGGTCCAGAGAAGACCACCCTGCCCCACTCCTTTAAAGGATGTGAGTTTCGCTGCTTGCCTTATAAACGATCAGGCTCGGAAGCCAGCTATTCCAGGGAGCAGTGTTGGAATGTCAGCTACTAGCACCCAATGCCCTTGGGGAAGCTGAAATCTTGCACAGCTCTTTCCACTCAAGGAGGGGGAGCCACTGGTCCCAGATAGCTCGTTGCCTGGCAACCCAGACAGAACCTCCAGGGTCACTGAATGGGCAATCCTGTCCCTTGAAACAAGGAGTAATCAAAGTGGCACTGAGAAAACAAGAGCTACATTTATTGAGCACTTACTCTGAGCCAGGCAGCCACTTTACCAGCACTGCCTCTTCATGACAGCTGCAATAGGTAGAGACTATTTTTAACCTTCATTATGCAGACGATAAACTGAGGCATGCAGAGGAAATAAGAGACTTGTTCAAGGACACACAGCTAGTAAGTGGCCTAGTCAGGATTCAAACTCAACCATTCTGTCTCCAGATCTCAAGCTATCAACGACTATACTGCACTGCCTCTCACACAAAAAAGGGATGGCATGATTGATGTCGAAGAGGGGGTACAGGACTTTCCTGGTAGTGTCTGTGAACCTTTCCCCACCCATTTCTTCTCCTCTGGAGATAATGCAGGTTTTCAAAGGTTTTTTTTTTTTTTTTGGCTTGTTTTTGTTTTTTGTTATTGCTTTTGGTTTTGGGGGGTTTATTTTATTTTATTTATTTCTTTACAATGTGGGAACCTGTACTGGGGAGAGCTGGGAAGAGGCTGTGCTCCCACTCTAAATGTAACCTACTCAGTTCTGCCTATGTATTTGCTTCCCTAATATTTTGACATTGTTTCCATTCTTCCACCATTCTCTTCCTCCTCTTCCAGGCAAACACTGGTTAACCTACCCCCTCTAAAACTAAGTACCCAGAGGGCAGTGGGACTATCCCTACTTATGGACAATATACTTCTATTAATGTAGGCTGCAAGTATGCTAGTCAGACTGTGATGGTACCAAGAAGTATCCTGGGAGTACTAATTTAGCTTCCTTTAATCTCCATTAATCCCCTCACTCAGGATACCCTGAGTGAGCATACAGGCTAAGTAAAAACGTCTGCGTCTGTGTGCCAATGCAGCTTCAAGTTCCTTTACCCCTTTTCCATACTCTAAGCTCTTCCTATATTTTAAAAGCACTTCTGGAGCCAACTCACACTGATGACTCCTAGTCTATTGACTTATGAGCCCTAGTCAGATTTCCAGGTAGTTTTTCTCACAAATTAATGCTTTAAAGTGAATTACTTGAAAAAATTCTTCGGATCTAAATGGAGGTCTCAATAAGGTTCTGATCACTCATTTTAGCACTAAACTTTGGAAGGAGAGGTTCTTTCTATTCCATGGGAGGGCAGCAAAGCCTCAAGGGATAGTCCACCAATCCGGGGAGACATCTAACAAAGAAAATACTCTGTCTGGAGTGGCTGTTCCAGGTCTGGGTGAGAATATAGAAGGGTATAGGAGACATGAACAAACCTGTCCACCAACTTGATTTAATTGATATTTATGGAACTCAATGAGAGCAAAGTTCTCATTATTTTCAAGCACATATAGAACATTTAGAATGGGGGCCATAAAATGCCTTGATATTTTAAAATAAATGTTGTCAGGTTACAACAGAATTGAGTTAGAAATCAACAACAGAAAGATTCTCTGGAACAGGAAACTAAAAGTATCATACTCCTAAATAATACATAGGTCAAAGATGAAATCAAAAGGAAAATTAGAAAGTATTTTGAACTAAATGAAAATAAAAACCAACATATGAAAAAGTGTGGGATACAACTAAATCAATATTTAGAGAGAAATATATAACGCTAAATGCTATGTTAAAAAAAGAGAAAGTTCCCAAATCAATGACTTCAGCTTTCATCATAACAAACTAAAAGAAAAAAAAGACTAAACCCAAAGTAAAGAGAAGAAATTAAATAATAAAGAGAAGTTAATAAAAAGGAAAGCAGAAAGATAACAGAAAAAATCAATAAAATCAAAAGCAGTCTCATTGGTAAGATCAATAAAATTGACAGTCTTCTAGCTAAACTGATCAGGAAAAAAAGAAAAGAGACATACATGACCAATATCAGGAATGAGAACGGTGATATCATCACAAATTCTACAAAAGATAACAGGAAAATAAGGGATCATCACAAAGAATTTTATTCTGATAAACTCAACTACTTAGATGAAGGAGATACATTCCTTAAAAGACATAAACTAACCTCACTTAAGGAGAAATAGTTTGAAGAGTGCTATATCTATTTTAAAAATTGAATTTGTAGTTAAAACTGTTTTCAGAAAGAAAACTCAGGCCCAGGTGGCTTCAGATGATGAACAATATCAGACATCAAAGGAAAAATAGCTCCAATTCTACATACTCTTTCAAGAAATTGAAGAGATGGAAATATTTCCAATTCATTCTACAAGGCCAGCATTACCCTGATATAAAAACCAAATAAAGATATATCAAGAAAAGAAAACTACAAGCTAATATTCTTCATGAACATAGATTCAAAGACCTTTTACAAAATTTAGCAAATCAAATCCAGGAATATATAGTTAAAAATGCATTACAAACAACTGGGATTTATCCCAGAAATACATGCTTGGTCTAATGCTAAAAAGCAATTAGTTTAATGCACCATGTTGATGAACTAAAAAAGAAAAACCATACGACCATCTCAAAAATGCAACCAAAAAATGTCATTTATCAAAAGCTAACACCCATTCCTGATTTTTTTTTTTTTTTTAACAAATTAGGCATAAAAGAGAACTTTCTCAATCTGATGAAGGGCATAAAATAAATGAGAGCTAACCACATGATGATGCACTTTCCCCTTAAGATCAGAAACAAGGCAAGGAAGTCTGCTCATACAACTTCTATTCACCATTGTACAGAACATTCTAGTCAGGGAAATAATGCAATAAAAAGTAAAAGGCATCCAGATAGACTGGAAAAGCAGTAAGACTGTCTTTGTTGATAAGTAACTTAATTGACTATGTAGAAATTCCCATGAAATCTACAAAAAAGTGAGGTTAGCAAAACAGCGGGATACAAGATCATTATTTTAAAATCAATTTTGTTTCTGGATATTAGCAAAGAACTACTGCAAGTTAAAAATACTATTTACAATAGCATAAAAATGAAATACTTAGAAATAAATTGGACACCTAGGGTGCAACACCTGTGTACTGAAAACTATAAAACATTGCTGAGAGAAATGTAAACAGATCTAAATAATTAAAGAAGATAATACCATAGTCATGGATCAGAAGATTCAATATCAATCCCAATCGAAGTTCCTGCAAGTTTTTTGTAGAAATGAATGAGCTGATTCTAAAATGTATGTGGAAACACAAAGGACCTAGAGTAGTGAAAACAACTTTGAAAAAGAAAAAGCTGAAGAAGCTAATACGACCCTATTTCAATAAATATTATACAGTTACAGTAATCAAGATGGTATGTTATTGGTATAAACATAGACAAATAGCTCAATAGAACAGAACAAAATCCAGAAAAGAAATAGACCCACACATCTATGTTCAACTGATATTTAACAAAGATGTCAAGGCAGTTCAATGAAGAAAGAATACTTTTTCCAAAAATGTTTCCGGAATAATTGGATATTCAAATGCCAAAAAATAAATATTGATTCTTTCTTCACAATGTACACAAAAACTATTCAAAATGGATTGTAGACATAAATGTGAGCTAAACTATAAAACTTCTATTAAAAACATAGGAGAACGTATTAATGATTTTGAACTTGCAGAGATTTTTGTTACTGTTATTTTTTATTTTAAAGATATGGAGTACAATTCAGGATTAGGTATACAAGTGGTCATCGTACAGTTGGCCTCTCTTTGGTCCCCACTTTGCCTGGTTTGAGAACAGGTACCCTTATTGATGTTTTGTGCCATCCCACCCCCCGGCAGTTTCTGGTTACTGTCAAGCCCTTTTTTATAGTATTATGTTAAATGTGCAGAGTCTGCTTCTGAGTGAGAACATGTGGTACTCGGTTCTTTGTTTCTGTGATAGATCACTGAGTATTATAGATTCCTATATACTCCTATTATATACCTCCTATAGCCTAAAATAGTCTACATAGGAGAAAGTATTGATGATTTTGAATTTGCAGTGAGTTTTCTTTAATACAACAGGTAAAGAACTAATTTTTGAAGAAGAAAAGCAATAAACTGGACTTAATCCAGTGAAAAGAAAAAAAATCTACCCTACCAAGTTTTGGTGAGGAACTGTCATCCACTGCTGGTGGGGGTGTAAAACAGTACAGCCACTTTGAAAAACAGTTTTCTTACTTCTTATAAAGTTGCTGTACACCTCCCCACCATACAACCCAATGATTCCATTCCTGAGTATTTACCTAATAGAAATGAAAACATATGCCCGCACAAAGACTTGTAAACAAATGCTAATCGCAGCTTTATTTTGAATAGCCCCAAACTGCAAATAACCCAAATGCTCATCAACAGATGAAAGAATAAATAAATTGTGGTGTGCCCATCCAATAATATACTACTCAGCAAACACAAAGGAATGAACTATTGATACATGAAATGGTTTTCAAAAAATTTGTGTCAAGTGAAAGAAACTAGACAAAAGTTATCATATCATATGATTCTCAAAAAATGGTTCTCAAAAAAATTGTGTCAAGTGAAAGAAACTAGACAAAAATGATCATATTATATGATTCCATTTATATATAAAGTCCTAGAAAATGTAAAGTAAACTATTGGGATCAAAAGTATGCCAGTGTTAACCTGGGGAAGAAGGCAGGGTTGATAAGAAGGAAAGGGTAGAGAGGTAGGAGGAATCTTTTGGGGATTATGAATATGCTTACCATCTTGAGTGTGGTGATGGTTTCACAAGTGAATAATATATGTCAAAATTTACCAAATTGTACACTTTAAATATGTGCAGTTCGTGGCATGTCAACTTCTGCAAGCCTGCACACAAAAAAATTGGCCCTTGAGGTTTGGGATCTAAATATAAGTCTCAACAAGCCTCAGCATCCCTCATTTCAGTTCTGAAGTCAAAGGGGGAGGCTGTGGCTGTTTCAGGAATGGCTGCTAAGTCTTGGCACCTGCCCACCTAGGAATTATAACTCCCTCGTTAGGGAATGACAAAGCTCAGAAACCTTCAATACATCGTCTGGTGCAGCTCCTCATTCAGATAAGAAAACTGATGCCTAGAGGTTGGTAGTGATTTAAACAAGGCTCATGATTGATGACAGGAGAGATTTAGGCACAAACCAGTGAGTGAGATGGTCAGGGAGAAAAGGGCTGCACCCTGTGAGGAGGGACTGAGCTCTCTGTCTCTTCTCCACTTCTGCAGTAGTCACCCCCTACACAGAACAGTGCCGCTTGAGGGCCGTTGGGTGGGTGGTCTAACACCCTGTTCCTCCCCACCCGGAGTTGATGAAGATCAGTTGGCCACTGAACACTTTGCATCCTGCCTGCACCCTCTCCTGGGACCTTACCCCTCTTCTCCTTCCCAGGAGAGGGCTCCATCCTGTAGCTAGAAGGATGGGCTTTCCGCACCCCAGACGCTGCCCCAGGAGGCAGGAAACGCCAGGCACTTTCTCTGTCCCTACAGACTGTGTGTGAGCTCATTCTGGTAAAAGTTTAATGCCTAAAAGTCAATTACACTTAAGAATGCTCTGATGAGCCCAACAGCAGCCTTTTCTCAGAGCCACTGGGGCCTGCAGCCACTTTCTCACTCTCTCCCCTCATTGCTGAGAAAACCTCCCTGCCCTTCCTCACAGTGCAGTAGGGCCTGAGCCTTGCTTTCCCACCAACTTGCTGTGTGACCTTGAGCGAGGACAAGCCCCTCTCTGGGCCTAATTTTGACATTAATAAAGTGGAAGAACTGACTCAGATGTTCTCTGAAGTGTTTGCTCAGCTTGTTTGTTCTTACAGGCCCTCATATCTGGGCGAGCAAAGCAAGAACAGGGACTACACACCATTGGAGGCTGCAAGGGCACCATCAAGGGCAGAAATGCCAAAAACTGGACGTGTTGAGGAAAGGAGAAATTCAGGATGGGTTTCTGTTCTTTAGAGAGTAAATGCATTATAATGGTCATGCAAACAATTATGCAAAAGAACAGTCCAGATTACAGTGGCATCCAACTCCGCCCACCATCACAGACCTTTCATCAGCTGGCCCAGACGTGCCACAGCTGGTATCAGGCATGGGCTAACTGGCTCAGGCAGCCCCCAGGGAGAGAAAAAATGAATGCCCCCGGGGCCTCATTTTGTAGGCCATGATGGACATTTTACCTCTAATCTACCCATTCGTTACTTCCCATTCAGTCCCTGCCAGCCCTCAGGCTGCTGTTTGCATATTCCTGGTGGTTCCTGCCCCCACAACCTCCTCACACCAATCCCCTCCAATGGAATGCACTTTCCTTGTTCCCTTCCAAGCTCTGGACTCAATATCAGGAAGCTTTTCTGCCTAGCTTCATTCCATGCTGACTGAGATGATTCCTGTTATCCCTCAAACTCTGCGTAGCCAGGGAACAGCTTGGACAAAGGTGGAGGAGGGTCTGTCTGGGAACATGGGCTTAGTCTGCTGTACCCTGATGTGCCCCTGACCCCCACCCCACCACTGGGACCCAACAAAGCATTCCAAACCTCTGGTGGCCCTGAGAGGTTCATTTCAAATCCCAAATGGCAGCTCTTTGGAGCCAGGGGAGCATTTCCCCATGGGATACAGAGCCTCTTTCTGCCTCAGGATGAAGTTGCTTCACAAATGAACCTAGGGTCTCCCCTTTCGCAATCTAACTCTCTCATTCAACTCTCCTTGGGCTACTATTCTCTGCATGGGTTCAATTTATTTTCTCTGCCGTGAGAAAAGAAAAGAATTTTTATCTGAGGAATGTGAGTCCTCTTAAATTATCAAGCTCAGAGAGACGTTAAAATGAGACGGCAATCACATCTTACTTCCTCTCTTTGGGTTACGTGTTCATCTCTCGAAACTGCTTGCTACTGTCACAGGTAGCTCTAAATTAATCTAATAATGCCACGCCAGACACTAAAACCCATGCTCTACAGCTTAACAATGTATGGTAATCACTAATCAATGTTATTTCTATAAACCAATGAGAAATCCTGAAAAACAACTTTGTATCAGTCCATTCCCTGTCCCTCTTTTTTGCATTTAAAGCCAGCTTGTAGCTTGTAACAAAGATCAAGTGGAGCTCATATCCAAGGTTACTTGAGTCTGAGTCTTCCAGGATGACGTCCTCAGTTTGGCTCAGTTCAACTCTTGAAATCTTATTTTGTGCTTCACCCTCTTCCTTAAAGGTCAACAACAGCTATCTGTTCTGGCCAGAGGTGATATTCAAAACATTTAACCTCTGGTGTGGCTTGGGCACTGGCCAAACAGAATGGATGTCACTGAATGCTGGAAAGTATCCTTGGGATTGGCCAAATAGGAGGCAGTGAGGAGGTGGATTAGAGGTGCGGCCAGGTGCAACCCTTTAGTTGTTGGATCCCAGGACATATTGGAGGTGAGGGCATCAAGGGAGGAGCCAGGGCAGCTTGGGCAGCCAGAGAACATTCAGGGTTGCTGGTTAGTGTCCATTTGCCCACACTCCCACCTCAGATCCATTTTCTGTCTTCCTCTTCCTTGACTGGTGTCCAGGGAGACAGATCCTTTGAAGCTGCACCAACTGGACTCTCTTGCTGCCTGATCTCCAGTTGGTTTCAGTCAGTGGGAGGCACTGACAGGATATTGAAGAAGGGAAGAAAAAGCAAACAGGGTATTTCTTCCCTGCTTCCTCCCTGTTCCAGGCTGTGTTTCTAGCAGTAGCTGTATTCCTCTAATGCTGCAAATCCTTTTCCATTGTTCTGGCTCCAGTAACGCCATCTTCCCATTGTTCCTTCCAGTCAAAGGATGGAAAAGGCCTCCTACTATTGCTAGACCCGGAGTACCACAACATCCTTGACTCCTGGGATAGCCAGCCTCCAAGATGGTCCCTAGTGGTCTTTGCCTCCATTCCTTTGAGTAGCCCCTCCCACGTTGCCCCTGGTTTATTTTGTACAACCAATAGCATAGAGCAGTAGTGTGGAGGAGGTGTGGCCAAGAGCCATCCCCAGAGCTTCTGTCTTGGCTGCCCTCTGGCTTGCTTTTTCTTGGATCATTCACTCTGGCAGAAGCAGTCCACCAGGTTGTGAGTAACCCTAGGGAGAGGCTCGCGTGGCAAAACACTGAAATCTCTAACTAATAGCCTGAAAGGAGCTACAGCTTGTCAACAAGCCTCTGAATAGGCTTAGAAAAGATCCTGCGGGCCTCAGGCAAGTCTTAGAGGACTTGAGATGACTACAACCTCAGCTTGACAACAACTTTGTGAGAGACCCCGAGCCAGGACCACCCAGCTAAGCCACTCTCAGATGCTCTCAACTCAGAAACTGTGAGAGATAGTAAATGTTTGTTACTTTAAGCTGAAAGCTAGTGGGATGACTTGTTACACAGCAATAGATAACTAATCCAACTCCAGTCATACTTCTGAAAATAGTCGCTTCATTCAAGCTGCCTGAGCCATCTCAGAAGGATCCTGCTTTTGGACTAGCTAATACAGGGGCTCAATGCAGCAGCCACTTAACCACTGGTACAAAAAAAGTTCAATATCTTAACAGTGCTATGGTTGGACTGGTATGTTCCATCTGAGTATCTTCTGATCCATCACTTGAAGATCTGGGAAGTCTGAGGTAGAGTCCCCATGCTTAGCGAGGACTTTTGACAAGGCAGGGATTGAGGAGGGAATAGGACAAGGGGGTGGAGAAAGGGGGAAAGGAAGATGGAAAGCAAAGGAGAGGCAGACAGGGAGCTAATGGCAGAATAAAAGATTCAGGCCCGAGTTGTTAGTTCACAAGACACTAGGAGAGGCATCTTCCAGAACTCCACCTGTTCTGCAATAAACCCCAGCTAACTCATCCAATGGGATCAAGGTGAGAGCCAGAGAGAGTCCAGTACATTAAGAGTCCCTAGACTGACAGTTCTGTGCAGTTAATTTAGCATAATCTCAGACAAGTTTTCCTTGAGGCACTGAATCCTGACTCTGTCCAGCTCTCAGCCTCAGTGTTGCTCGTCTTTCCGAGCCAGCATGCCAGCATTCCCTGGGGCCCCACAGAGCAGCCCCTGCCTAGAGAAGATGGGCAGCATCCCCCCTCGTGGGCGGGGCACTTTCCTCCCCGCAGTTGGCCAGGGCCAGCAGCCTGGCATTACTGCGCAGGGGGCCCCTTTGTATGACTGAGCGGCCTCAGAGTGCCCTCTGTGAGTCATTTCCTGTTATTCTCATAGGAGAAGTCCTGCCATTCTTTAGAGCAAAATTTGACATTTTTACAGGACTAACTTCTGGGGCCTTTTGGTCAAGAGAAAAAGCAGGGATCCTTTCTTTTATATTTACAAAGCAATTAATTGGCTTCTTTATAAAATTAGACTCCATTATAAGCTCAATTGGAGTGGGAGTGTAGCTTTATTTAGTCCAAAACATCAAACAGTTTTAAAGGATTCTTTTTAACAACCAAGTGCTCAGTGGCAAGAAGACTGGTGAAGTCGGCTCGGCTTCCTTCTGCTGCTAAAGCGGAGGTGGCATTGACTCAGTGGTGTGCTCGCTGCTCACCAGTGCACCTCAGGTGTGCCCAAGTGCCCTGGAGGGAGAGAAGGGAAGGTGGGAGGTGTGGCTGAGAGTCATTCCCAGAGGCTCGCCTGTAGCTCTTTCTTCTGTCTCCCGGCACCCATCCAGCTCCAGAGAAGTGCCAGAGCACCTTCAAGACTGATTGATCCCTGCTCCAGACCTAGCCCAGGCATCTGCAGTGTCTTGCTCCCTGACCCTGTGGTCTGATAGTCACTGAGCTTTCCCAGGGAGCTTAGCCTCTCCCAACCCACCTCATGGAGCTACAGGAATCAGTCATCTCCCAGCATTCATATCGTAGTCTGGAACTTGGAACAAGTTGCCTGAGTTACTTTGATTTCTCTCACTTCAGGGCACACAGAACATGGAGTGCAGGGTTTCTCAACCTTTAATACATAGAAGTGCCAGGAAGCCTGCTAAAATGCGGACTTTTATTCAGTCATTCTGGAATGGAGCCTGTGCCTACATTTCTAACAAATGCCGATTCTGCTGACCCAAGACCACGCTTGATGGAGCAGGAGTCTGACGCATACCCCTCATATTATGAGTGGGAAGACCAAGTCCAGCACAGGAGAATGACTTTCTCAAAATACTTAAATCAGGCTGGAAGAATGTTTCAGGTGGGCTCACCTGCCTCCTGTCACCTGGTCTGAGTCATGATACAAGCCCACAGCTCTTTAGAGAAATGCTTCTCAAACTTTATTTTTCATGCACGTTAGTTACCCAGAATTCTGTTAAAATGTAGATTCCAATTCAGCAGATCTGTGGCAAGTCCAAGAATCTTTATTTCTAAGTTTCCAGGTGAGTCAATGCTGCTAGTTCATGGGCCCCATTTGATGTCATCGAATGCCATTCATTTGAATAGTAAGGTCCTGGACAATGGCAGTGCTATGGTTAGACTGTCCGTCCCCTCTAAAATTCATGTGGAGATTTAACTCCCATTGTAATAGTATTAAAAGGTAGGACCTTTGAGAGGTGATTAGGCCCCAGATGTCTGTCCTCACAGGTGGGATTAATGCCCTTATAAAAGAGTGAGTTCACCCACCTTTTGTCTTTCTCTTTTTTTGTCCTTCTACCATGTGATAACACATTGAGAAAGCCCTTGCCAGATGACAGCATCTTTACCTTGGACTTCCTGGCCTCCAGAACTACGGGGAAATAACTTTATGTTATTTAAAATTACCTAGTCTTAGGCATTCTGTTATAGCAGCACAAAATGGAATAAGACAGGCAGCAATAACATTGACTTGGTGACATCAGAAAAAGCCATCATGGCTTATGACTAACTGTGACATGCATTAGCTCCCCCGAAGCCCACAGCTGCCATGGGGCATAGCCAGGCCAAAGGTACTTATTCCGCCAGTGTTTTGGTGGTTTCCTACCTGAGGCCAGCCCAGAGTAGGGCTGTGGTATTAAGGCTGCTCTTGGAAAGAGGGACAAGTTTGGAGCAGGGACAGACCCATCTCAAGGTTTCTGATGGTAGAAGGCACTTATAGCCTATTTTCTATGAAAACGCTCTCCAGAGATACCCTTGGCTACAGATACCAAAGCCAGGCCAAGGCAAAGTGAAGTAAAGCTGTGGAAAAGATGGACTGGGGGGTGGGGATGCTTACCCAATATCCTTCCCCCCTTTTCCTTATTAAAAGAAATCTGATTTTTTTGGAGACAGCAAAATGCCTAGCTTTAAAAAAATTCCATTTCTATCCTCTCTTGATGTTAGAAGTACACTTTAAGTTCTAACCAATAAATTGTAAGTGGACATTGCTGGATGTGGCTTCCAGAAAAGACCCTTAAAAGAGGAGGCACAATGAGTTAGCATATGACTTTTTGTCCTTTGCCACCTCTTCCCTCCTGTTGCCTGGAATTCATATGTGAGGGTGGGGCTCCAATAGCCATCTTGTGTCCATGAAGCACTCTAGAGAAGAGAAGCCATATCCCAAGGAAGGCAGAGTTAAAAGATGAAGGAATGTGAGACCCGATGGAGTCATGGGTCTGCTGCATTAGCCCTGGACCACCTACTTCTGAATATCACATTATGTTAGAGAAAAAAGCAACTCACCTCTTCTTTAAGGCACACTTTTTGAGTCTCTGTTTCAAGCAGTTGTAGGGAATTTCAAATGGATGCAATGATTCTGTCATCAACCCTGGAGAGTGATGCAACACAGCTTTGTGTATTCCATTCCCAGAATGAAATAATGGAAATGAAATCGGATTTAAAATGACCAAAAATGGACACATTTGGGAGGGGTGAGCTAGAGAAAGTGCCACTACGTCTGTGAGCAGATGCGTGCTGTCTGTTCCCAAGTCTATACTGTCCTCATTGCAAGGACTCTGTTGCACTCTCTAGGTAAAAAACATGGTGGACAGAGAGACTGTTGGAATCTCCCATTCACTCTCCCAAACAGCAGTGGGATGACCTGGTCCCACTCCTCAATCTCTCTGAGCCTCTAATTATCTAAAAATATATATATATAATGGGCAGTAATGACAGTACTTATTTCCTGAAGTCACCATGATTCTTAAATGAGATATGGCTCAATTAGCATTAAATAGCATCCTATTATTAAATATTTACTATATGTACATTTGCTAAATTTTGAAGGTTGGGATAGGGACACAAAGATGACAAAAAAGCAGACCTGTTCCCCTGAGGATCTCCCAATCTCATTCCTTGAAGAAAGTTTTTCCATGCCTTTGTCAGGAAATAATTCAGGTGCTGCCCAAAAATAGCTCCAAAGGTGAGGCTGTATCCTAGGTCCCAGCCCATGCAGGACTCTGGATGGACATTCTGCCAGGAGTCAGTATCCAAAGGATCCCCGGGGGGTGGCTATGAGTGTAAGTTCTAAATGGATTCTCCAGGGGGCTCGACAGTCAGAGGTTTATAAAGACCTGGCTGTCTCAACATCTTGCCTGGCTCTTCTATTGAAAAAATATGTCCCTAACTAGGTATGTCCGGATTCCTTAGTCAGCAATGACCTTCTACAATTATCCGTGCTGGCCTTTGGAGGAAGGGTGAGGCCATGAAGGATGGTGAGAAAAAGCAAGAATTGCATTGATGCTAAGGGCAATGCTAGTAGATGCTTACTGATGTTTATTAAGTGTAAAGAACCTCACATAGATTATCTCATTTAATTCCCAGGAGGAAGTGTGGACAAGGGTAGTGGGGCCGGTGATGAGGAGGAGGGGCTCAATGTGTGGCATGCAGGATGTGGGTGCTGGGATTAACAAGCTCGTCGACCTATCAATGCAGAGCACAGGGAGAGGGAGGGGCTGCAAAATGAGAAAGATAAAGTCACTAGTCTCCCAGGGTACAGTGATGGCTTGCAGGTGGAGGGTTGGGGGTGGCCGGTCACTGGGTCTGGGTTTGTCCTCCCTTCATAGAGTACACCTGTCAGTCCTGGCCTCACTTTCTCTATACCTCTCTACAGAGGGGTCCACCTGCCAGCCCCACCCGCAGCTTTTCAGAGAGTAGCTCATGGAGAACTGGAGCATCCTTCCTAGTGCTGGACCTGGAGCTGTGGTAGGAGGGGGAGCCCCATGAATAATTATAGAAAACCTCCACTAATGAGTCAATACTCTGTAAGGCACTGAGGACGGCAGCCGCCTCCAAGGTCTGACCATCTGAGGTCTGTCTGTGCTCAACCCAAGACTTGCTTTCCAGAGAAATAACTGGGAGAAGTGAGCCCCGTCACCCCCTTTCCTGAGAGCCAACTATTTCTGCTCCGGACTCCTGGTAGCTGCCTTTCCTGCCACCAACTCAGGTCAGAATGTGGTTTGGGGGCCAGAATCAGACAGCAAAGGGGTCCTGAGAGCAGTCTCCTTCCTCATTCTCCTTTTCTTCACTTCAGAGCTGTGGCCAGCAGGACACAGACAAAACTGCTTTTTACCAAACAGGGTGACTTCCAGCTGATAGCAGAAGAGTTGGTGGGTAAGTTTAGGAGAAGGCTTGGACCTCAGAATATCTTATCAGAGGAACCTGGGAGTCACCCTTGCCCCTCCCTCTCCCTGTGCTCTGCATTGATAGGTCTACGAGCTTGTTAATCCCAGCACCCACATCCTGCCTGCCACACATTGAGCCCCTCCTCCTCATCACCAGCCCCACCACTCTTGTCCACACTTCCTCCTGGGAATTAAATGAGATAATCTATGTGAGGTTCTTTACACGTAATAAACGTCAGTAAGCATCTACTAGCATTGCCCTTAGCATCAATGCAATTCTTGCTTTCTCTCACCATCCTTCATGGCTTCACCCTTCCTCCAAAGGCCAGCACGGATTATTGTAGAAGGTCATTGCTGACTAAGGAACCCGGAGCACACTCAAGTCCCCTTCCCTCTCTGTTTGGACTGCACCATGCCCAAGTCAGGATACCTGGCTGCCATGTCTCAGAGAAACACACTAAATGCCTTTCCTGATGGTTCATAAACTCTCTCTCGGTGGAGCATAGAAGGTTTTGCACTGCTGATGTGGTCTCTGGATCTTCTCCTACCACTCTGGGGTCTGCCAGCATTCCCTTTGTGGACATTGATTACCAGTCCAAGCTGGGTGGTGTGGGCTAGACGCAGCAGTTCACACTCCTCAGGTGTGAAAGCTGCTTCCCCAGATGGAGGCCAGAACTCTGAGTTGGGAGGTTTCTCCATGTCCTGGAAGAGCATGCCACTCAATGCTAACAGCAGTTACCTTGGAGTGGTGGTGGTGATGGTAGTGTGTGTGGGTCTGTGTTTTCCTAGGGCTTGTAGATGTTTTAAATGTACTATGAGTCTTTCTGATATAGGGCCATTTTAAAGTTAGCAAAACCAAGTAAATTGCAAGATTTAGTTAGAGTAAAGGAGCCAGACTCACACCCGATGAGAATGAGAAGAGCAGGGCCAGAGTGAGAGTCAGGAGTCTTGGGATTTGCTCTTGCCCTTGGGATTTGACTCACTGTGTGACCTTGGGCAAATCCTTTCCCCTCTCCCCAACTGTGAAACGAGGAGCTGGTGAGATGAGCTCTAGGGTCTCCCCCAGAGCTGACATTCTATCATCCAATTATTCTTGTGGAGACACTCTGATTCTCTTTTGGTCTCGTTACTTCGCAGACAGTTAAGAAATATGCCCATAGACTTTTTTGTGCCTTCCAAGGCTGAGTGATGCCATATAGCATAGCCCAAGTTCCAGATACCCACTAGGGTCTTGGTCCCCCTCACTGAACATCCTCTACCACCCTCTGCAGGTGTTAAGCCCCCCTTTCCTAAGGAGCGGTATCACTATGGACTGAATTGTTTCCTGCCAAAATTCATAGATGGAAGCCCCAAGTCCCGATGTGACAAAGCTTGGAGACGAGGCCTTCAGGAGGCAGGCCTGCAAAGGGTCTGGTTGGGGTAGATCATTAAACTCTGCAGGGCAGTGGTCCTCAAATATCAGTAGCCACCAAATCACCCACTTTCAGCATTCTACCCTAAGCAGTGACAGCATTGCCCTGGGACAGACCTACTGGACAGATTGTGTGGGACTCTCCAGAGCAGGAGGGCATGGAATGGAGCAGGATCGACTGGCCAAGCCCAAGGATGAAGTGGACCATGCCTGGAACTAGGAAGGAGATTCTTTTTAGTAGAGACCTCGATCCATTGTGCACCCTGTTAAGTTTGGCCAGGAAA
Source organism: Tarsius wallacei (assembly GCA_963574415.1). Taxonomy (NCBI): domain Eukaryota; kingdom Metazoa; phylum Chordata; class Mammalia; order Primates; family Tarsiidae; genus Tarsius; species Tarsius wallacei. The sequence continues at coordinate 23,796 of CAUYQG010172194.1, forward strand.
AAATTCTGAGCTAGGAATAGTGGGGATGTCCAAGAAAGATGGCAGAACCAGAGTAAAACAATGTAATGTAATGTAAAAGGGAAGCTGAATTCCAGGCCATGGTTGTCTCAGCCCTGGAAAAAGATGTATTGCCCGGCAGGGCACCAAGTAGTCACCCACTGCCTTCAATGCACCAGGCAGGCTTGGACAATGAGCATGGACCACTGTGACCTGGGTGGGTCCAAGGCCAGAGCACCTCTCCCAAGTGTTGTAGACTTCATATGGAAGGTCCGGAGAGCCTCCCTTGCTCCTGGAAGGAGGTAGAGAGAGTAAGAGCCCCAGGAACGACTAAGTTGTTCTCACTTCTTGGGGGAATGGGGGCTCAGAAAGACATTTAGTTTAATTTTAGAAAAATAATGTATCATTACTTGCACCAGAGCATTGTGATGAAGTAAAATCCTGCTTGTTACCCACAGATCCTCAGATAACCGGAAGCAGGGTGGCAGCATTGCCATCCAGTTGTCTTTTTGCACAAGATTCTTCACTCGGGTCTTGGCCCCCCTCACTGAACGTGCTCCACCATCCTCAGCAGGTGTTAAGCCCCCTCTCCTGCAGGTGTGGTATCACTGTGGACTGAATTGTTTCCTGCCAAAATCCATGGGTGGTAGCCCCAACCCCCAATGTGACAAGGCTTGGAGATGAGGTCTTCAGGAGGTAGGTAAGAATAAATGAGGTCTGAAGGGTGAGGGTCTAATCTGATAGGAGTGGAGGCCTTATAAGAAGATGAAAAAAGAGAGAGAGCTCTCTTTCATGCAGTCTGTGGTATTTGTTATGGCAGCCCAGGCTGACTAATTCTGTACCCAAACTATAATGCTTGGCCCTCTGTATCAGAATCACCTAGAGTACTGGTGAGAAATGTGGATTCTAGGAACCAACTTCAAACCTACCAGAAAGAAAGGAAAGGAGGGAGAGAAGGAGGAATAAGAGAGGAGAGAGGGAGGAAAGAGGAGAGAAAGAGAGAGAGAGAGAGAGAGAAAGGGAGGGAGGGAGGAAGGAAGGAAGGAAGGAAAGAAAAGAGAAGGAAAGGAAGAAATAAAAGATCTCTAGGAATAGGGCTCTGAACACATTTTAGGATGACCCTATGCAATTTCTGAAGCTTGACAGGCACTGCTGGGCAGGACACTCCTGCAGATGACATTTGAATATCCTTCTGCCCCTGTCTCATTGCTGGGTCTTCCTAACCCCCCTCCTCACCCTCCCCATCCTGAAGAGTCAGAATACAGCCCTGTTCCTTCCAGGAAAGCTCCAGCCCACCTTGAAGCCCCTCCAGTAAGATCCTTGCATGGATTTTCTGCTCTGAGTGCCAGGAGGTTACCTAGGGAGAGCTGGGATGCTGTACAAGCAGTCATCTCTGAAAGCAAGAGGAGTCATGGGCAGGTGTCCACATCTCTGCCACTACAGTGGTTTTTCAATAGACATACATCTCATCTAGCTGCCAGCTCTTCTCCATCAACTGCACCTTACCCCAGCTCCGAGATCATTATCAGCCATAGGCATGACAGGTTGTTCTGGAGTTTCATCTGTCAAGTACAAGAGCCCAGCCAAACCATGAGCTCTTTGAGAGAGAGGCATCTGAGTGCCCTCCCCTGGAATGCCAGCTCTGTGTACAACTCCTGATGCAGAGAAACACAGTCCCAGCTGGTCTACTGCCCCAGCCTTGTGACCAGCATCTACCTTCATCTTTCACCCCATGCTGGACTCATGGGTCAGGAGGGTACCCTCTCTGGCCTCCTCAGGAAACTCTCCCCCAAGAGAACAGACCCCCAACCCATCCTTCTACCCAGTTCTTAATCTTATACTATTTATCAGAGTAATATCTTTTCACAGTAGAAAACCTAGAAAGCACAGGAAATTGACTGCATTATTAAAGGTACGTTTTTGAAACTCTCCTCTGCCAACTTCAACTTCATTTATTCATTCTGTCATTCATTCAGCAGACATTTGAGCTAACAGTTCGCTCCCCAAATAAGCATCAGAGAGGAAGAAAATAAAGGTCACAGAGCAATTCTCACTCCGTGGAATTGCTAACATCATTCTTGATTTAAGATATGTAGTTCATTTCAATTAAATATATATTATATTGAAATGCTCCTCGGACTCATATTTCATCTCAGATTGAAATATCCATTAACATCCATTCCGTATTTCCTCTGTCCATTTAGATTAAGTCGTATTCCGAGCTCCCGATTCTCCTGGGCATGGCATAGCTCTTAGAGCACACCCCACTCCGTTTAGCCCATCTCTGAGTTTTTCCCCCAGCCAAGGGCTAAGAGGTTTCAGATCCCAAATGTTTTCTCTTCTTATAAAAACCCCTCCATCCAGCTTGCACTGAATACACATCAGGCAAGGCATTTTTCTTTGAACAGTTCTCTGTAAAATGAAATGCTATTGTCTAATAACGGTGCCTTCAGATTTCACAGCCACTGCTGATTTAGGCATCTCTCTTCTCCCAATTTTTGTACTGTTACTTTGAAATTATGAAAACAGGTATCAATTATCATTTAAATGAATATGAATCCATTTCAAAGCTAATGTGAGCAAGAGTGCATCTCTCTCATTAGCACCACCCCCACTCAATCTTATTGTAATTAGGAGCTTAAGGTACAAAACAAAATCACATCTCTTTTACTATTCAAATTAACATAACTCCAAGCTCTTTTCTGTTCACCACGAGGGTGTGTGTCTTCCCCAGTGTCACCTGCTCATGCAAACTTCAAGAATCCCAGTGGTCTGCTGAACTTGGCCCATCCTAGTAATTGAGAACACCACCAGGGAAAAAGTCAAGGTATCAGTCCATTTCCTCCCAGATGAATCCATGATTCTTATGCAGAATATCTCTTTTATCCCCACAACCTTTCTGTCTCAGGAGTTTTCAGTGGGAGGTGGTTTAATGAATCTCAGGCCTATAGAACTCCAGGCCTTTCAAATATCCTGTTAAACCTTCCCCCAGAACAGTGGTCATTCTGAAGGATCTCATGTGAGTCTTCCTTTGTAGCTAAGTCTTCTCCTCTTTAAATCAGTCTCCTCACAGCATTCATGGTGACTTTTCTAAATCAGTAACCTAGCCACATTCCTCCCCCCCCGCCCCCCCGTTGAACGACCCCTCCTTCCCTGTGGGATACAACCCCAACTCCACAACTTCCATAGTTTGGGGCTCTTGCCCATCCCCTAGCCACACCTTCTCCTTCCTCCCTTTTCACTCCATCCCAAACTCTGTGACTTCACAAAGCATGTTTCTTTCATCTGGTGTCTGCAGGAGCCCCTTCCTCTGCCTAAAATGTCTTTCCTTTCATCTCCAGAGCTTTCCCAGGATAGGTGGATCCATCCTCTGTTTCTTGCTCTGAGTTCCCCTGTTCCTGGGTCATGCTGCATGGTAATTATCATCTCTATGGCCTGTCTTCCTCACCACACCCCCCTCCCCTTTAAGGTGATGACTGTGCTTCAGTCATTTTGGTGTCTCTAGACTGTGGCACAGAGGGAATGCCCTATTTGTAAAAAAGTCCCAAGTTTTAAAACCCATCTTTGGTTGGGGTAGGGAGGTTTCAGGGGCCAGGACACCTAGAACTCAGTCTTTCTTCCAAAGGCTCTGAGCCCAAGAGGAGCTACCTGAATTGAAGGGCAGTGTTGATTTGGGTATCTGACCACAGGCAGCATTTACCCACAGCCGTCCCCATGGGAACTGTGTCAGGCGGAGCTCCAATTCAGAGTGAGCAGCCTGCATCAGGCCTGCACTCCCTCCTGCCTGCTGTGGCCCTGGAACCCAGCAGGGCACCCGCAGCCCCCGCCTCAGGGGCCCACAAGGGGCTGCAGCTGCAGGGACCGGGTGGGCAGGTTGCCATGGAAACCAAGCTGCTCATCTTTCCCTGGTGTATGGAGTTCTGACAGAGAGGCCAGATTCTGCCGGTGCATCCTCATCCCTGGGCTTCTCCTTGACCTCTCAGCCTGTGGCCAGGGTACTTTGTGAGCACAGAGGTGGGACTTGGAGGCACAGGAAAAGCAAAGGGACCGAGACACAAGTCACGATTCTTTCTTTTCCACCCCATCTGACCACTGCCATAGTCTCCAAGGCCGCTTACTGCCTGAAAGGAGTTGACTTACCGAAGGGGCAGTAACAAAGAAGACAAGAGTCATATCCGGGAAATTTTGGTGTCAGAAGCCTTGGAGCAGGAGATTTTGAATTATCATCCTTGTTCTGACATTTCATAGCTGGGTGTCATTGGTGAAGTGTCTCAACATTTGTAAGCCCAGTCTCTCCACATATAAAATAAGGGCCATTTCATTTGTCAATTATCATTATTCAAAGATAAAATGTAATCCATAAAGCTCTAGTATATAAAAGGAATTGTTACGATCCAGATTAAAATATAATCTGTATTCAAAAGAATTATATCAATGTATGTATTACAAATGCTGATGAATTGTTAAAAGGAGCAGTTCCTTTATTTCTTCACTAAGTCCTAGCTCAGGTACCTGTCTACCTCGCTAGGCCTGGTACTAAGAGCCGGAGATCTAGAAATAAGTCAGACTTCCGCTCTGGAGGAAGTCTCAGCCTCACAGAAGTGTTCTTTGTTGACCTACTATGTGACTAGCACTGTGAAGCTTGCCAGAACAGACATGGCCACACTTTTCATAAGGAGCACAAATAAAAACTTCTTGAGAGATGAACACAAGACATGTACCTATGAAACACAGAAGGGAGATTGTAACCTAATGGAGAAGAAACCTTTAATGTGTATCTTTAGTAGGTACAGAAAGGCTCTTGGGATGTAGCATGGAAAGAGGAGGTTGAGTCAAAGGGGGAAAATACTAGTCTGCATCTAAAATTCTCTGGTTGGCCAGAGCAGAAAAAAATTAGCAAAGTATATTGCTTTCTAAAAAATAATTCTTGACCGGGTGTAGTGGCTCAAGCCTATAATCCCAGCACTTTGGGAGGCCGAGGTGAGAGGATTGCTTAAGCCCATGGGTTTGAGACCAGCCTGGGCAACATGGTGAGATCTCGTCTCTACAATAAATCAAAAAATTAGCTGGGTGTGGTAGCGCACGCCTGTAGTTCTGGCTACTTGGAAGGCTGAGGCAGAAGAATCACCTGAGCCCAGCAGGTCGAGGTGGTGGTTGCTGGGAGCATGCCACTGCACTCCAGCCTGGGCGACAAAGTGAGACTCCAACTCAAAAAAATAAAAATAAAAAAACAATAATCCTTGTCCTTTAATGTGCATTTGTTAATTCATTTAACTGCTTATTTTCTCTGTCCCCCTCTAGAATATAAGCTCCATGTAAGCTTTCTCCTTTTATTTTGTTATCTTCAGTACCCAGCATAAATACATAGGAGACATAGAAGATTTTCATTAAGAAGACGTTAAATTAAAAGTAAACAACCTCAACAAGTGGCTTGAAGAAGTGCTTTCCCAGCTTGGTGTGGTGGCTCACTCCTGTAATCCAAGCACTTTGGAAGGCCGAGGCAGGAGGATTGCTTGAGCCCAAGGGGTCAACTCCAGTCTGAGAAACATAGCAAGACCTCATTTCTACAAACAAACAAACAAAAAAATTAGCCAGGCATGGTGACAAACACCTGTGGTCCCAGGAACTCGGGAGGCTGAGACAGAAGGATCGCCTGAGCCCAGAGGATCGAAGTTTCAATGAGCCGTGATCTTGTCATTATGCTTCAGCCTGGGCAACAGAGTGAGACCTTGACTCAGAAGAAGGGAAAGGAGGAGGAGGAGTAGGAGGAGGAGGAAAAGGAAAATCTTTCTATCCCCAGCGATATAAACACTTCATTCCCTTTATTTTTCCTTGAAAATTCCTACTGCAATTGTTAATACAGTAAAATCCCACCATGATGCCCTAAGTGGGGCCCAAAAAGCTCAGCGGTGGAGAATGTGTGGTGTGTGTGCTGCATGGTCATGAGGCTGGTGAAGCGACCAGGGTGAGCCAGCTGCCGAGAGTGGGAGCCAATTGCCGATTGCTATGTATCTAAATTTGTGTTATTCTGGGAAATGTCATCACAAGGCACATTAACGTGGTCATTTTCAGAACTATTTGTTCAGGATTTTTCTCCCCACTAGATTGTGAACTCCTTGCACTTAGGTGGGGCTCAATAAATATGTCTTGAATGAATGAATGAATGAATGAATGAATACATGATTCATAGGAGGGTAGAGCACAAGTTTCCACGTTGGTTTGGAGGGTCAAAGAACATATTCTCAAGGAAGTGATGTTTAGTCTGAGGGGTGAAGGATAACTAGAAATTAGTAAGTGAAGGGGAGGGGAACAAATGGAATGTAAGAAAGCAAGAAAGAACACCCTCACAGGCCCTGAATTGGGAGAAAGTGATGTGCCCAAGCATTCGAGAGCAGTGTGGTGTCACTGGGCCTGAGAGTGGGGGTGGGGTGGGGTGGGGCATCCTCGAGGTAAAGCTAAGAGATCATGGAGAGCTCATAAATGACTTCATTGTAAACAACACTGGGAAGACACTTGGGGGTTCTCAGAAGAGGTGTCCTCTGATCAGTCATCTGTTTCCATAAAGAACATTCCAGCTGTGTGGAAAATGTCCTGAAGGGGTTGGAGTGGTAGTGGGGAGACCTGTTAGGAGGTTTCTGAACTCATTTAGGAGAGAGAAGATGGCGACCCTGATTGGTGAAATCAGGGGGCTTCTAGGAGTTCAAGTTAAAGGCCTTGGTGAAGAATAGAGGTGGGGGAGAAGGAGAAGAAGGACTCCTGCATACCTTCTAGATTTTTGACCTGAGTATCCAGGTACATGGGGAACTCTGAAGGAGAACCATTTTGGAGTGGAGCAGAGGAAGAGAAATGACTAGCTCAGTTTTAAACATACTTAATCTGGGATGCTCATGAGGTACTCACAAAACAAAACCTGTGTAAGTGGAGTCTGGAACGTAGGGGAGAGATTTGTATTGGAGATAAATGTTGAGGTGCTATCTCAAGTAGGAGGTAATCAAAGCTGTAGGAAAGGATGAAATCACCAGAATGAAGACCTAGGACAGCCCCTTAAGAAATTCCATGATTCAGTAATCATCTAGAGGATAGGGAGCCGGGAGGTTTAGGAGGATCCTCTGGTGATAAAAGCCAAGGAAAGGAAATGCTTCTGCAAGGAGGAGGTGGCCAATTGTGCTGAACACCAATGATAATGATCAAGTGAGAGAAGATTCATGAGACTATAAGGAAAAAAAATAGAAATCTCTCAAGAGTCCAGGGGTCTCAGGAAGAAACAATGGATTTAATATCATTTCACTTGAAGTCGCAGCTTTCAAGAACTTATAAAAAACATTAAGTGAGGACTTACTGTACTCATTAAAAAGGTTTTAAATTCAAGGAAAAAAGGTAGAGTCTAGGGATCTCAGAGCTGGGTATACCATCAAAGTTTCTTCCTTATCAGGATATACCCATTTCTCTCCCTCTTCCAGTTTGCTCCCTCTGGATAGGAATTCAAGATTCAGCCCATTTATCCCTTTAACTAGAATTTGGAGGCTAGTGAAAGGAGTGAACAGCTGATGATCACTGGAGATTCCTTGGAATAATCTTCACCATCAATAGCCAAAATCACCACCCTGCTATAGACCTACCCTCTTAACAACAGGAAGCCGGACCCTTCAGAAATGGAACTCCTTCCGCCTCCAAGAGGCTCACTAGAGTGGGCCAAATACCTCCTAACCCAGGTATCTTCAGAATGTTACATGCCCACCTTCTGTGCTCTTTTGTTCCTTAAACTGGTCACTTCTGAGCTTAAAGAGGTTATCATTTAAGATTTATCCTCTTAACCGGCAGTTGGTCATTGGGAAGGAAGGTCTGATTAGGGATGCTTGTGACATTTTACAGACAACGAAACCTTGGAGGCTAGGACAGAACCCTAAGTATCACCACGAATAACTGGTACTAAAGCAATTAGGCCACTTGCAATGGCGTTCAGCAAACCCAGGGTCCACTTCCTCTCCCTCCATGCCACCACCCTTCTACCTGCTATCAAGTTTATCCTAACACTTTTTTCTAAATCGATCATATTCTATTTTGAAATAGTTTAAGACTTTCAAACTTTTGAAAAATATTATAGTTTCCACGTACTCTTAACCTAACTTTCCCCAGTGATAATATCTCCCATAACCATAGTACATTGTCAAAACCGTGAAACTGATATGGAAACAATACTATTAATTTAGGTATAAGCCTTATGTGAAGTGCACAAGCTTTTATACATGTAGTTGTCATCTTCATCTCCTCTTCTTCCTCCTCCTCTTCCTCCTCCTCCTCCTCCTTTTGGCCATAGAGTTCTATAGGATTTTAGCACAACTAACTTTCTTGGGTTTTTTTGTCATTAAGATATAACTCACATGTCATAAAATTCACTTTTTAAAGCTGTACAGTTCAGTCATTTTTCATATATTCACAGAGTTGTACAACCATCACCAGTGACTAATTCCAGACATTTCATCACCCTAAAATGAACTCTCACATCCATTAGCGAACACTTCTTTTCCTCCTCTCCCCAGGCAACCACTAATCTATTTTCTAGTTGTGTATTTACCTATTCTGAACATTTCATATAAATGAAACCATTCATGGCCTTGTGTGTTTTGGCCTCTTTTACTTAACATAAAATGTTTAAGGTTAGACCATGTTACAGCATGTGTCAGTACTTCATTCCTTTTTATGGCTGAATAATATTCTGGCAACACATTTTGTAATGAATATCTTGTCAGAGATGGGAGATTTTCCTCCCATAAGATGTAGAAAGTTTCCTGGAATGGCTCTTCTCACTCTGTCAACCTGTGACTCTAATCAACATCTATAAGTGGTTCAAGAATGAGGAAGGAAGTTGTGGTGAATGACATGGAGTTCTAGTAGGTGACTTCCCCCACGTGCCTTCATTCTCTGTGCCCTCAGCTTTCACTCTGCCTTAAATGTTGAAGGCACTTGGCACAGACTTTGCACACCAAAGAGCAAAAGTATTTCCAACACAATAGAACCACCACAAAAACAGCTGCGTTCAAAAACTGACAGCTACTCCTGAAACATCAATCTGCAAGTATATTGAGATGAACCTTCAATGTGGTAATTAGTTACAGAAAGGGCAAGATCACACCATACCAATAGTTTGGTGATACTTGAACATCTGCACGGAAATAGACGGCTAATGATTTTTATGACATTTCTAAGTTCAGACACACATGTAGAACCAGAAGGCAGCAACAATGTCTCCTTGCCTGACTTGCTCATTTCACAGGTAGAGAAAATAAGACTCAGAGACATGAAGACACAAAACTTACCAGTGGTAGGGCTGACCCTCCCTGACATCCACTCCAGGGCTGTTTCCCCTAACAATGCTGCCTCTGGGAACTCTGAAGCCCTGGTTCTAGACTGGGAGAAGATGAGAGAGCAAGTGGAAAGGATGGCCCTTTTCTACCTGTGCAGATTTGTTTGAAGGATAATGATAGGTTCATGTTCACCCAATGATGCTCAGAGAACACTCTAAAAGGATTCCCTTCTCCAAGTTCACGCTCCCAGCCATCTCTCCTTCTTACTCACCAGATCAAGATGGCAGAGATTCTGAGAGATGGAACCCTAACCATGCTCTTTAAATATTGTCTTAGATTACCAAATTTGTTGTAGAAAAAGATGTAATATGGAGAGAAGTTTAAAAAATTGCAATTATCCATAATTCTACTATATACAAACACTCAAATTTTGGGTGTCTTTCCTCTCAAACAAAATTCTCTACATATAGCTCGAATTTTTTTTTTATAGTCAGGATCAGTAGTGTCACAATCTGCCTTTTATGTAACAGCCTAGTGTTAATGCCTTTGTGTGAGCAACATATTTTAGAAAATTTTTCTTACAGAAAATTTCAAGTATGTGCCAAAGTGGAAACAATAATATGATAAATCCCAACTTACTCCAATTTTACAATTATCTACTAAGAACCTGTCTTGTTTTACTTTCGCCACACTCCCCCTTAAATTATTTTGCAACAAACCCCAGACACCATGTCATTTCACCTATAAATATTTAGGAATCATCATCTTTTGAGGCAGTTCAGTTGTCATGCCTGGATAGACCATCAGCAGACACACCTTAAAGAGGCTACAAAAGGGAGAAGAAGAACCATCCTTCTCCTCCTCCCCCACCATCCAGGAGATTTTGATGCCCCTACCCTCTATCCTCTACCCTTTCTATTGAGCTATGCCTTGCAGCAGGGGTGAGGCTCTCCTTGGTCTGTCCTTTCACAAGTTGCCGTCTCCATAAGGAGAGGCCAAATCATCATGAGATCAAAACCCTGACCCAGAGAAGCTACTTTTTGTTTGACTTTGGAGATATCAAATAAATGAAGTTATAATGCAATAAAGCATCTAGCCGGTTCCCTGCACTAGGAACTGGCATTGAGGGACAACTCCCATTCTGGCCCACAATGAATCAAGCAGCCATAGAGGGGTGGGCTTGGACTGGGAGCTTCTGCATCACTTTCTCTGCCTCCTCCTCCCTTTGATCCCATGGCCCTGTGGACAGGTTATTTTCTCCTCCTCTCTGGTTTTTTAAAAATTCTCATCTGAGGTTTGAGGTTTGAGACCTTTTTGTGTGTATAATTTCCTTTCAAACTATTATTTTGTAACACCTAGTCTATTACTGAGTATGCATGAAGAATATGAAAATTACTCCAAAACTTTTAAAATGAAATTTCCAAGAAGCAAAAAATAAAATTTTTAGGTTTCATTTGGGGTAGGAAAACAAAAACAAAAACAAATGTGAGTATTTATTTTGGAATGGGGACTTAGAGACAAGAAAGGTATCGAATAAATGAATGAGGCTCTGCTCTGTTGGGTCAGTGGTAGGAAGCAGCCTGTCCCACTGTCAAGGATGCCTTGTCCAGGCTGGAAGTCTATGGTGGATGCTGAAGGCATCATTATCTAAGTGCAGCCTCTTAGCTTCCTCAGGTTTCAGCATTTCCCATGAGATCATTTAAAATCACATTTGCTACTTTACCATCTAATCACACATAAGCCTCTCCCCACATTCCCCCCGCCTTGCTTCCACCCAAGGAGTGCATTTTCTGGAGCACCAGCAACCAGGGTGGAACTCGTGACGGGAAATGGGAATGGCACCCAAGAAAGCATGATTCCTTGTAGTTTCGTGAGTGGCAGCAAGGTTCTCATCAGACAAGCTGAGCCATCTTCATTGAGGAGGACAAGCAAGTGTAAGTCTTTGCAAAGCTGGGAATGCCAGCCTTGCTTCCCCTACTAGAGCCACGCACTAGCCTCCTGGCTGGAGAACAGACATCAGACGGAGTTTCTTCTTTTTGCCATGCCTGAATGTTAAGTTGTGCGTGTATTCCAAGAGCTCATGGTCTCCCAGCGGAGGCAATCTGGGATAGAAGAGAGGATCTCTTACCTAGAAGACAAGCAAGATTGAGCAGCAAAGGTTTGGCTATGGGACTCAGGGGCCAGTCTATGGCTAACAGTGTAAAGATATGTGCTTGGAGTATTATGGGGAGATTTACAGAATTTATTCATGAACCAAAAATGAAACATGTTTTGTAGTATGTTTAAATATATGGCCTTCCTCAAATACCCATAATTTTCTAAGAACCCATAGAAAAATACTTACTATTAATCTATTTGTTTAGAAAACTCCCACTGCTTCTCTTCCTCTGAAGGGTAAGGGGGGAAATATTACAACTAGATGCAAAAACTACACATGTCTACATGCCACATCAATGTCAAGTTTATGCTCTTCAAAGAGTCACATTGATATAATAAGTTGTTTTACTAGGAGATGTGGTTTCAGAAATTTAACCAAAACTTGATAACAGAAGTTAAATATCCAACTAGTGTTGATGAAGTTGTCAAATTTAAGAAAGGGGGGGGGGCACAGAGAGCAGAAAATCCACGGTGTCTAGGTCGGTGGTGATGTATAGCTTGAGAGACAAGTTTCGTCTCAAACTGGAAGCCATAAGTTCTTTTGTTAGAGCGGCATGGGTAAGGGTCACAGCCGTGGTTTCCGTTCTTGGTCACACATCAGAATAAACTGAAGAGCTTTTTAGAAACACGGACTCTGGGACCCCACTCCAGGCCTACTGAATCTGAACGTCTAGGGAGTGTGTTTTTTTTCAATGCTGTCCAAAAAATTTCTGATAGACAACAAGGTCGAGAAACCCTTGTTTTAAGATATTGTGATTTAAAAAAGGCAAGCCCAGGTGGCTAAGTGGGTTATCCAACATACAGTGAAACATTTATACATGTTCAGAGAGGTAACAACTGGCAGGCCCAAAGCCACCTATACTTTGTTTTTAAACCCTAAATCTGCAATCCAGAATGACTCATTCAGAAATTTCTGTGGTTCTGGCTTTGTTTGGCTTTTTCTTTTTTCCTTTTGCATAGCTACAGCACACAATGTAAATTTGATTCTTGATAATAATTTTGTTCTTTAAGATTACCTGATGGGATTGATACCAGAAAAGAGAGGAGTTTGCTGTGATTTTAAAATGCAGTTTGAGTCAGCTTTACTAGACATGCAAAATGGAGCAGGGGGAAGCAACTACACATACATATTTTGAGTAACAGAAGCCAAAGGTTGGGCTTTCTAGCTACATGGTGTGGAAAGAAGGTTAAAATGACACAGACAAATGAATTGCTCTTAGACTGACGAAAAATATGTTTTGAAATGGCAGAAAGTTGGTTTAAAATATTGGGAAGGTTTTAGAGTCTTAAAAAGTAATTTTCTTGTTCCCTGTCCATTCAGTCAAATAGTAGTGTTAATCGATCATCATCATCATCATCATCAAGCATATAAATTGAAGCATCAGAATTTTTTTTTGACCCAGGCATATGAAACAGCACATATCTACAAGGATGATTTTGAGATAAAAACAATCAGAAGGAAATAAAAAAGAAACTTGAGAATGGTCTGTAATGGTAAACGGTGGTAAAAGGTCTTTCACAAATAAATATGGCCAAGGAAATGCCATTCCAGGAGGAGAAAGCCAGTAATCACTGACTCTGGACATGTACAGTCATGTATTCCCTTGGGTCAGAGCCCGATCTAGTCAAGAAAACTCCTAAGACTATCAGCTCCTTTTATGATTATCAGCCCCAAGCTTCCCTTTAGCTTGCCTTCTGTTAGAACACAGATCAGCGCCATGGTGAGCTTGGAGTCCATAACTCCTGAGTCCATGGCAAAAACACTGTCCCTTCCCCCATTCCAATTGCTGTGCCTTTTCTCATTCATTGGATACCCATTGGGCCTGCCCTTTCTGCATAACCACTTTCTGCCAAAACCTTACCTGTCTTTCCAACTCCTGGATAGACCTCATTCTCCCACAAGGCATATTAGAGTGCCCTTCCTCCCTTTGTCTGCTTCTACCTTATCTCTTCACGTGTGTTTATTTAGATAGTGCATGTCTCATACTAGAGTGCTCTTGTATTTTTCTCTCTCCCCATCGGAGTGTGAGTTTATGAGGAGTATGGTCTCGTTCTCCTTGATTTCTATACCCCCATCAAAACTCTGCACATACTAGTGGCTCAGTAAGTGCTTACTGAAGAAAAATCACGGCTTGGTGTCTTGGATCACATTAGAATAAGATTCAGATATGGCCGCACCTTCTCTTACTCTCCCCGCTCAGGCAAATGTGTTCTTTCCCTTGCCTGCTTGTGTCAATTCTGAGAGGCTTAGAAAAATTTGTCCTTAGAGAGGATGTCATTCTGGTCCATCTTGCTCATTAGATCCCATGGTCACTCTTCTTACCTTGCTATTCATTTGTTATGCTTTCCTCTGGTTCTCCAAAGATACCTAGAGCCATTTTTCATGAACTAGCTCATAAAAGCAAAAAGGGGTCAGAGTGACCATGACCATATATTAACTACAGTGGTTAAGAGCATTGGCCTTGTAGACTGAGCCAGACCTTGGTTAGGGTCTTAGCTTTACCACTTAATAGAACCTTAGGTAAACCACTTCCTTTCTTGTTATTTTCTCAACTGTGAATTGGCCAAAATAATACCTATGTCACAAGACTATTGCAAGAATTGAAAAGGGGAACGTGTGTAAGGGTTTAGCCCAGCCTATTAGCTCCTATTCCTATTATTGTTTAGTCTGATGCCCTCATTTTATAGAAAAATAAACTGAGACTTGGAGTTTCTGTGTTAGTGACATATTCAAGGTCACATAGCTAGTTACTGGCACATGGAGCAGGAGCCCCAGTCCCCTGTCCACAGTGTGAGGTGACAAGAGGAGAACCAAGTCTTCAAAGTCTAGCATGAATGTACCAGCAGGTATGAGCTTGACATTGCATTAGACACAGTCCTTTGGGAGAGAAGATGGAATGAGTCATGGCATTATTATTTTTTTTAAATTATTATTATTATTTTGAGGTATTCACAGAGCTGACCAGCAACACAAATCAGAGAATGTCTCAGAAAAAATGGATTCAAGGGGGGCTTTGAATGGTAGGTGAATTTAGATCGATAGAAAAGAGCCCGGAGGTTACTGTACCCAGAGTACAGTGGCATAGGCAAAGAACCATCTAGAAGATACTGACTCTGGTGATAGAAGTCAAAATAGTGGTTCCCTCCTAGGTGGGAGAAGAGTAGCCACTTGGAAGGAGCATGAGAGAGTTTTTTTGGGTGCACAACATGTTCTGTATCTTGATATATCTCTATATCACCTAGTTACACAGGTGTTTTCATATGTTGTAAAAAGCATCAAACTGCAGACTTAAAATCAGTCAACTTTGTGCATGTACATTCTTCAATTTCAAAAACTCACCAGGACACCACTCCCCAAGAACAATCAGTGCTAATATTTGCATTCATTACCTACTGGACAGAAGAGATAAGAAAATTGACTTGGGTCTCTAATAGGCTATGATGTTGGCTAAATCAGCTTCAAAGTTTAGTGTCTAACTTGCAGAAATGGGTTAATAATAAGGTTGGCTTTGTATGATCATGTGACAGATCATGACAGAGTACACATAAAATACCTAACACCATGCCCAGCATATATGAGGGGGGACCCCAAAAAAACTGGAATTAAGTGTTCTAGGAAACCAACGGCATCAGTGTACCAGCTAGTGTTGTGTGAGAGGCTACATTGGGTTTCAGCTAATTTTTTTTTGAGATCTTTCTGTGTGTTTGCCCGTTTTCCTGATGAGTGATTTATAAGCACACCTGCTCACATTGTGCTGAGTGTTCAGCAGTTTTTGATCAGGAACGGCATGACCTCCATGCCCCACCCTCCCTACTCACCTGATCTCACCCCAGGTATTTTTTTCTGTTTCCCCTAATGAAAAAATTCTCAAAGGGAAACGTTTTGCCAATGTGGAAGAGGTGAAACAAAATAACAACACAAGCACTAAAAGGCATCAAAACTGTCTTGAGCCATGGAAAAAGCATCTCTATAGGTCTATTACATTGAACAAAGAAGACTTTGAAAGTGAGTGAGTTTTAAACATGTAAGAAGAAATACACAATTTTTTATAAATAAATTCCATGTTTTTTGGTCTCCCTCATAGACAACAAACAAGAAGGTACATTTATTAGTAAGATAATCATCTTTTTTATTCAATTTTTAAATAAATAAACCTGTGAAGTAATTTTTTTTAAGTGCAAGCTGGCTCAGTGGATGCTCATAGATCAAGCGTGGGTCAATGATACACAGGCTGCTGGCTGCCCAGAGCTTGTCGGCAGGCACCATGATGAGGGTGCTCAGAAAGTATTGACTTGATTTTTGGCTTTTTGCCCTGCTGTAAACCAGCAGAGGACACAGGGGTCCCACTGGTTCAGTAGCTGACCAAGGGCTTGCCCAGACACCAGGCTGTATCTCCTGCTCTAATCTACTCCAATCCTAGCTTTATGAGAAATCAAGATGAAGGCAGAAGAAAGGGATACTGACAGCATTGATGCTAGAATATTAAAAACTCCAGAAAATCTGGGTTTTTGGCCCAGATCTTGCTCTTATTAGCTGGCCCTGGGCAAGATCCATTATCTGCCTGAGTCTCAGATTCTCACCTATTGGTTGGAGATAGCTGCACATCAGGGAGACTGTGTGGTTTGTTGTGAAATCAGACCAATTGAGTAGCAGTTCTGAGTCAACAAGTATGTTGCCTCGGGGGAATAATAATATTAATAGCTAAATTGACACAATGCTTCCTATGTTCTTAGCAATATGTATACATATATATATGTATTTATTCATTAAATTCTCATGACTACCCCATAGTTCTGTTATTTATGAACAGATGAGGAAACTGAGGCACAGAGAAGTTAAGCAATCTTCCATAGTCTCACAACTAGTGACTTGTAGAGTGGAAATTTAAACCAAGATAGTTTGGCTCCAGAATCCAAGAACTTAACCATCATACTATGCTGCCTCTCGAAACATTGGTTTATTAACCAATGGAAACTATTTTGTTGATTAGGGGAGATATGTGATAAGTGTTAAAATGTGTTAAAAAGTGTGGAGGGCTCAAACATTAAGTAAAATCTAATGCATTTTAAAAAGCCTGAAACACTGAGCATATGCTACAAAGTTTTAAAAATGGGGTCTCAGTTTTTAAAGACATTTTTACCTAATGACAATATTTCATGCAAACACCCACATGGAGCATCTGCTACGTGTCAGGCATTGCAGGCACAGAGCTGTGGACTGAATACATTTCGTTTCTGCCATTGTAGAACTTACAGTCCACTGGGGCAGACAGATACTAAACAAACACAGAAATAAATATTATTATAAACTGTAATGAGCGCCAGGAAAGAAAAGTACTAGATTCTTTGAGAGATCATCTTGGGGGCACTTAATTTAGACAGGCAAGATTAAGAAAGGCCTCTCTGAGGAAGTGACATTTAGGCTTCGGCCTAAAAGGAGATATGCTATTTTTGTCAGAATTTGCCATTTGAAAGCAGAATTTGAGAACCAAATCAAAAAGTGATTTGTGAACAAAAGACGGATTCCTTCAATGTCAAGAGCTGTGTAGCAACACCATATTTTCTAAGTACTCTTTGCTTCCCTGAAATAAACCAAAGGGCTGCATTATATTGGTTGGCATTTACATAATGTTCACAGTGCTCTTGCCTTGGAACCTTGTCCAAAACCCATTTCTACCTGTCAATTTTTATTAGAATTTGCATATTTTTCTTTAGAGACTTAGCAGAGAAAAAGGGGGATTATTGTTAATAAGAAACATATTTGCCTCTAAAATGATTAATGTTTAAGAAGATTAACAACCATAGAATTGCCTCATGGACAAGTGCTCCATTCAGGTGCCCCTGCTTTTAGTGGGCGTTCAGTCAAGCCCAGACACAGAGAGAAAGGGTCCCCATGGGGGCTCAGTCTGGGCATGCATTTCTTCAGGGTCCCAGAATGCACTGTGCCTCTCCAAGTTAGAGTATGTGGCATTCATATTGTGGCGCATATAGTCATAAAAACACTCTACCAACAGTTTCCTCCAGGAAGCCTTCACCGGCTTCTCTTATCTATGTTGAGTCATCCCTTCTTCAATACCTTGAGACACGTATCTTTATTACTCAAAACATCATGGTCAGAACCACATAATATAGCCCTTGTTTATTTTTCTAATGATTTCCTAGTTGCTAAGGCTTCTTTTCTCCCCAAGTAGACTCAAAGGTCCCCAAAAGAAAGAGCATGGCTTTTTATCAAGATAGAAGGGCCTCATTATACACCTAGACCAGCACCTTCATTGTACAGATGAGAAAACTAAGACCCAGAGAGAGAACATACTCGAAGACTGAACGTGGTTTATTACAGACCTGTGGTGGGGATTTCAGTCTCCTAACTGCCAGCCCATTTCTTCTCTTACTACGTAGGACTAATAGTGCTAAATGCATAGTAGGCTTTCAGCAACTACTGATAGTGGAAGCTTTTAAAAATATTCCCCAGAATGAGAAATGGCTGTCTTGTTGATTCATCCCATGATCTCCAGCAGCTCAGCTGGCACTTCCAAGCTATGACACGTTCATGAGAGAAGTCCCTTACCTTAGCAACATAAGTCCATGTCCATATTTGGCTGTTGCCAAGAGCACCTAGATCTGTTGCTTTGCATTCTTTAGGGAGGGAAGAACCAAAATAAGTATGAACAGCAGTCTTCTTATTTCTCCAGAAGCTGCATCCAGATAGCAACTGAACAGACCAATCACATTTGGTAGGAATGCCTCTACCAGGTGCATAATCAAACCCAGTCCTGATGTCTGCTATAACAAAGTCATCCTGTCTTCATGGAAACTGCCCAGCCTTTAATTTGACAAATCCTTTGTTTCCTCACAAGATCGCAATCAGAATGAGTCAGAACCATAGCATTACTTCCAGATTCATAAGGCACCAGAGTTCACAGAGGCCACCTCTGAGCATTCTTCATCTTCCTGTACAGAAATTGCTCTGAGAGACAAGAAAAAAATGTCCGATATCAAAAAGCAAATCAGCAGAAGGTTCAGGGCTAATCTCAAGTCTCCTAATTCCCAAATCATAGTTCTCTCAGCTGCAGTTCAATGACTCTCTTTTAGTAAATGTCATTGAATTATCCTTAAGTCATCTCCCCCATTTTAGTTTTCTTGCCTTCATATTTCAGCTTTAGACTTCCCTTTCTCCACAAGAGATGCCCAGTCATGCTATTCATCTGTGGGAACAATCTATTTTTGTTCTAGGGTCAAACCAAGCACACTGAAAGCAGAAATTCTAGACTGAACAATCATGGTACACATTCATGATGCTTCTCTAAAATTATTTCTGAGAAAGTCACATCATTTATTCACTTATTACTTTACTCCACACATATTTATCAAACACTTATATGTGCTGTATTGTCCTAGGGGCTGAGGACACAGCAGAGAAAGAGTTAAACATGGTCCCTGGTATCAGGAGGATTACTTCCTAGCACAAGAGTAGACAATGAACAGATAGTTATTGAAATAAATGGTCACCATGGAAATACTGACTGCTATGCAAATGACTAACAAAGAAAACTTGTGTAGCCTAGAGGGCCAGGAAAGGTTGTTCTGAAGAAGTGACACTTGACTAAACTGAAAGAAGAATTGAAGTCAGTCAGGGAGAAAAGACGAAAAAAGCATTACTGTGAAAGGACCAAAGCAGAGAGGAACTTGGTGAATTTTAGTAGCTGAAAAAAGACCAGGGTAACTTCTAGAGGGAAAGCAATAGAGTGGTATAAAAGAAGATGAAGGGTAGGAACCAGATCATGCCAGTCCTTATGAGCCATGTGAATGAACTTAGACTTTGTCTGAGGGGACTGGAAAGTTGTTGACAGACATAATCAGAGGAATTGTATAATTACATTTGCATTTTTAAAAGAATATATTTTAAAAGTTTCTATGAACGTAGCAAAATAACATAGGAGAGATCAGTTCATAAGCAAGAACAGAGGCCAGAAAAGAGATGGTTGGTTGGTTGGTTGTTTTTTTTCTAGAGACAGGGTTTCACTCTTGTCATGTAGACTGGATGACAGTGGCACAATCACAACTCACTGCAGCCTTGACCTCTTGGGCTCAGGCGATCCTCCTGCCTCAGGCTCCTGAGTAGCTGGGACTATAGGCATGTGCCACCATGCCTGGCTAACTTTTTGATTTCTTATGAAAATGAAGTCTCAGGATGTTGTCTAGACTGGTCTTGAACACCTGGGCTCAAGGAATCCTCCCACCTCGTCCTACCAAAGTGCTGAGATTACAGGCATGAGATGGTTGTGACTTGGTGGTTGGAACACATGTAGACAGTTGGGAGAGGGTCTATGTGTTTATGATGTGAGCAACTGGGTGTTGATAGTCCCCTTTAATCAAGTAGGGAATAGAGTAGAAGAAATCAATTTGGGGAAGGATATCCAAAAAGAACAGGTGGATATTTGGATCTGGCACAGAAGAGATGTCTGTGTGAGAATTAAAACCATGAGGGAAGCCAGGTACGGTGTCTCAAGCCTATAATCCCAGCACTTTGGGAGGCTGAGGCAAAAGGGCTGCCTGAGCCTAGGGGTTCAAGACCAGCCTGAGCAGTGTGATGAGATCTTGTCTCTACAATAAATTAAAAAACCATCCAGGCATGGTGGCACATGTCTATAGTTCCAGCTACTGGAAGGCTGAGGCAGAAGGATGACCTGAGGCCAGCAGGTCAAGGCTGCGGTGGCCATGACCATGCCACTAAACTCCAGCCTGGGTGACAGAGTGAGACTCCAACTCAAAAAAAAGAAAAACACACCCCATGAGGGAAGATTAGATTTTGATGCAAGAGGACTATGACAGAATTCCAAGAAGCTCCAATATTTAATGGCCTACAATATTTGGAAGGCTCCAGTAGAGCCTTAGGTGAAACAGACAAAGAGAGGATTTCAAGAAAAATAGAGTAGTCCACTGCTAAATCCTGCTGAGAAGTCAAGTAAGTAGATGTCTAAAAGTCTGACTGGAATTGGCAGCCTGGAGACCATTTACGACTTAGTAGAAACTTTGGTAAAAGTGGTTGGGAGAGACATATTTGATTGTGGTGAGGTATAATAACATGTACTGATGCATTTTTGCTGTATATCCTTTGTGATATGTCACCTAGTTAAACCTGAGACTGCAGCATCCCTAGAAAACCTTAATCTGTTATTAAATTGACAGCCCAAATTTTGCTATCCTCCAGAATGTCATAAACAGCAATGCATTGTCTACATTGGTGATTTCAATATTCTTGTTGAATCAAGCTAACACCTGATCCTTACAAAATCTTTGGGTTGCTTAAATACACCTGGCAATGTTTAGCCACAGTTTTAAAAATTATAAAAGACTTATACTATTTGCCAGACCTCCTCCTTCAAGAATTCTGAAGGTTTGTTCATGATCTATTCTAAAGGGGTCCTGTTGAATAGGACAGGAATTTGGGAGAGGAAGGAGAATTAAGAATAAGAGAAAGAAAGTAGATTTTATATGTTTTAAATTAAAAGTCATATTCACAGCATAAATCCCCTTCAATTTCTTGGACCTATTGTAATTTAAATTACTTCATTAAATAAACATCTTTATTTTGGGCAGCCAAACCATATTCAGAAGTATTCACACACCAAATTTAGGGTATGGAGAGATAAAGTGGAAAATTTTAACTGTTTTATATTTTATTTAATTTCAGATAACCTGTGATCTAACATGATTATTTAGTTTATATACTGAGAGATAGTAGTGTGGGACTGAAATAGGCAAAGTGGCTACTGACTATTAAATCTCATGTGTAATGGAAATACTAAGGTCTATAGTGTGCATTTGCACAGCATTTAGCTCACAAAGTGCTTTTACATATATTATTTGATTCTACCAACAATAATCTCAGATGAATAAGGCAGAGGTAGTCATTTCCAGTTTACAAATGAGGATTATAGAAGTCAAAAGACCCAGTCAATACCAGAACTCATGCTTCCTGTCTCCAAATCCAGGGACTATTTCAACAAAATCACACTACCTTTCTGGGTTTTTTCTTCTGAATGATTATAATTCAAAATATCTGAACCTGACTCAGTTTACCATGTTGAATTTCTTGGTCCACAACTCTTTCAGGTCATGTGATGAGGAACTTCTTTTATCCTCAGACACAAAAATCTCTTCCCTTCTTCTGATCCCATTTCAATGGGTTGGGGGAGATGGTAGGATGGCAAAGATTCTTGAGAAAGGAATGTTTCTCCTCTTTAACTTTATTTGGATCTTCATTTGGATAGGCAGAGTTGTTTTGGTTAAGTGCCTTATTAGGCACTGTGTCTCCCAAACTCCCAGCTTTCTTTCTTCCTTGAATTACTCCCTTCTTCCCTTTTAGCTCCCACAGAAAGGCAACCATTCTCATCACTTCAGTCTGGCATACCCATTCAGTTCTACAAGCAGCTCAGTCACTCACCGAGCCCCACAGAAAGCCAGTTCCACTCAGCTGTCTCCCATGCCCACCTCTCTTGTTCAGAACCACGGACAGCTCAAGTTCAGCTAGGGCACTGGTTTGCTATTTCAGAACCTTGGATAGCGCACGCACTTTTCCCTGTCCTGTAAATGTTTTGGTCAAACTCCAAAAACAGATTAGCTATGTATTATCTTTGAAATCACTCAGAGGTAAGTTATGTTCAGCAAGGGCTCCCTTCTCTCCATTCCTTTAGCACAACAGGCAACTCAGGATTATCCAACTTCAAAGATAACTAAGTGCTATTTTTCCAGTACACAGATAACTGAGGCTCGGTCTCATATGACTGGCAGGATCATGTGTAGTGTGGTCTCACTCTAGTCACTGTAAACAGATTATTACTCTTTCTCAGTACCACGGATAGTTTACATTGAATCTCTTTGCTGAACAGCTTCCTTCCATGTCCAGTGTCCTATTGTTCCAATTAGATGTCTAAAGATTAAAATTTTCAAGACAATGGAGTGTTTAGCTAGACACATATCAGTATCAATGACTATATAACATTTTGACATCTCAGGAACAATTATCTTTACGTCTTGGCCAGCCTGGCCACATCTCCAAAGCCAGACACATTTAATCCCATGCTTCCGTTGCCATGGAGAGTCCAGCAATATCTTCAGTGCTAAAGTTAGCTTGGTTATTTGTTCCACAAACTAGAGAACCTAATCACACACTCTGCACCATGCATAACAGTTTCACTGAGCTATACCAATCATTCGGGTCCTATTTTTCAGCACCAGCTCAGTCACGCTCCAACCCAATGTCATGAAAGTTTCAGCCACATTCTTAGTCCTAGTGACATCTTTACAACAGCTCACTGTTCCACAAGGCAGCTAAGTCATACCAACAGAACCTAAAACTATTCATTATTATGACCCTGCTCTTTTGGTATCTCTTACAATTAGCTTAGTCATGTTTGCAGTTATATCCATATCCCAACCATCCTCCTCCAGCAACTTGAGCCATCTAGTCACATCCTCTCCACTCCATGGTACTTCTTCACACTCTTTCTGACTCTCCATGACTAAAATCATTTCCACAACTAGAACAAGGCAGAGCACTTCTTAAAACTTTTCTGCCTGCTGTTTATGACACCGACATATCCTTGCTCTTCTCCTTCCTCTTTGGCTACCTGATCTTTGTGCCTTTCCACCTCCACAACCCTCCTGGTTTCAGCCTTCATTTTTCTCCTCCCACCTTGAGAACAGCTTTTATCCAAATCAGGGTGGATTTTAGTGAGTTTCTCTTGAACAAAAGACACTTGTCTTTTCAGTAATATGGGATATTATCAATTTCTATTGACCCGGGGATCCATTCAGGTCATGTGCCTTCTCTTCCTTGTTTTCCACAAACTCAACTCTGGTGTCAGACAAAAAGCTTTTTTCATAAATATATAATGCAAACCCATCCAGATTTCTTGAATATTTATTTATGATTGTTCAACAAATATTTGTTAATGACCTGCAACATGCCAAGAACTACTCTCAGTGTTCAAGGCTCAACAGTTAACCAAACAGACAAAAATCTATACTTAGAGGGAGCAAACATTCTAGCTGAAGGAGATAAATGATGAACAAATAAAATGCTAAATATTAGGTAGTGAAAAGTGTTATTTAAAAAGTGAAGAAGCTGGGCACAGTGGTTCATGCTAGTAATCCCAGCACTTTGTAAGGTGGAAGCAAGAGGATTGCCTGAGCCCAGGGGTTCGAGACCAGCCTGGACAACTTGGTGAGTCCTCGTCTCTATAATAAATAAAAAAATAGCTGGGTGTGGTGGTGCATGCCTGTGGTTCCAGCTACTTGGAAAGCTGAGGCAGAAGGATCGCCTGAGCCCAGCAGGTTGAGGCTGTGGTGGCCATGACTGTGTCACTGCACTCCAGCCTGGGCGACAGAGTGAGACTCCAACTCAAAAAAAAAAATGAAGAGAGGCAAAGGAATAGAGAGTGACCAGGGCCTTTTGTTTGAGAAAGGATGGTCAGGGGAGTCTTCCCTAGTAAGATGATATTTGAATGTGCCACCTGGTTAAAAATGAGAAGAGAATACTGGGCAGAGAGATCAGCAAGTTAAAAAACCCTGAGGCAAAACTGTGGTTGGTGTGTTAAAGAGACAGCAAGGCAGCCTGTGGGATCAGATTCCAGTGAACAAGGGAGAGAATGATAAGAGGTAAGTTCAGAGGTGAAATTTATGGGAACATACTACAGGGTAGGCTTTTAAAGGATCACTTTGATTGCTACAAAAAGTAGAGCCTTAAGGGCTTGAGAGAATGCTAGCATTGAGACAAGTTAAGAAGATGTAATAGCGGTTCAACCAAGAGCTGATGGTGGTTTGGCCTGTGGCAGGAGTAGTAGAAGTGGGTGATAGTGGCTTGGACTATGGAAGTAGCAGTGGCTGTGATGAGAATTAGACAGCTACCCTTCAAAAGTAGGGTTTTTCTAAGGGACTGAGTATGAAATTTGAGAAAGAGAACGAATGGGTAATTACAAGGTTTCAAGGCTTAGGATCTGAGTTGCTGGAAGAATGAAGTTTCAATGTGTTAAGATGGGGGAAGACTAAGGAAGGAGTATGTTTAGGGCTTAAAAAATGATAATCTTACTTTATACATTTGTCAGACATCTAGGTGGGTGGCAATGAATGGATGGTTGAATACAAGAATTTGTAATATAGATGAAAAGTCTGTGATGGAAATATACATTTATATTTATGTTTCAAATATGGCTCCAGTTTACTTATACTGTCACCATAACTTCAGCTTTTTTCTCCTCTATAAAATAAAGGTCTGGGAAGCTGGCTAGATAAGTTGGCTGAAGCCTGAAGCTACATTTAAGCTTCCAAGTGTTATGGACCTATAGTTTGTTTACTGCTGCATTCCTCAAGTCTAAAACAGTACCTGGCACCTGAGAGAATAATTCAAGGGAGAAAAGAGCATAAAGAAGAATCCTTAAGTTTTTATCTTGGAAAAATAGCTATGTAATTTCTTGAGATAGGGAACACAGGAAGAGGAGAAGCTGGGTTTGGGTAGGGCAAGATGACGAGTTCATGAAAGACGATGATTTTGAGGTGTTTCTGAAGGCTTCAAAGGGATATGTGCATTGGATTAGTGTGGCTGGAATTCAGAAGAAAGGTTCAGATTTGGGGGTCTGTTGGCAAATGATAACTGTGGTTGTGTATAAATAGATGAGAACAACCATGAGAAGTTTAAGGAGGTACAATTCTTCATGGGATGAAGGCTGACACTTTTGCTTACTAATTAAGTTCTGGAAAAACTATAATTACCTGTTTGTCCACATCATAGCTGCCAAACACAGTCAAATGCTACATTAATAGGGAAAGTCCTTTACTGAATTCTTAACAACTTCAATGGGTTATAAGACATCAGGCTATTCTCTAAGGCCCCTTGAAACTTCAACAAACCTGAACACATTCAGATCAATTCCTGCCTCTTTCAAGTCCCAGAACTCTCCAGTGATACCCCAGTCAGTATGATTCCAGAACCACTCCAACCAGCCAGAACCACCCCAGAGATGGGACAGCACAAGAGTCTGGACTCAAAAGACACAGAGATAAGCTTGCTTAGTTCAATTAATATCTTTACAACTTACAGTAAGCACAGACACTCACTGGTTCTGAGTTTGTGGTGTTGTTTGTTTTGTTTTTGAGTCAGAGTCTCACTCTGTCACCCAGGCTAAAGTGCAGTGGCATACTCACAGCTAAATGCAGCCTCAGCCTCCTAGGCCCAGGCGATCCTTCCACCTCAGTCTCCTAAGTGGCTGGGGCTACAAGAACATGCCACCATGCCTAGATATTTTATTATTATTATTATTATTATTATTATTAAAGACGAAGCCTCATTATGTTTCCTAGGCTAGTCTCAAACTCCTGACCTCAAATAATCCTCCTGCCTCAGCCTCCCAAAGTGTTGGGATTACAGGAGTGAGCCACCACACTCAGTCCATTCTTAGTTTTCTTTTATTTAAGGAAATACCTTTTACCTACTCTGCAAGATTTCTGCAGGGACTAAAAAAGACAATCATGCAGAGGTGCTGTGCAAACTTACTGTACAAAGTGAGGCACTGTTGGTGTTGCTGTGGGTTGAAGATTTGAGTCATTCTTCTCATAAGACTTGGTCATTTTTTGTGACCAACTCAGACTTGATTCAGTACATACTCAGGAGATAGCAGAGCTTGAGACCAGCCCGGGCAACTTGGTGAAACCTCATCTCTACAATAAAAATCACAAATTAGCTGGGTGTGGTAGTGCACGCCTGTAGTTCCAGCTACTTGGAAGGCTGAGGTGGAAGGATCGCTGGAGCCCAGCAGGTCGACGCTGGGGTGCCATGAGTGTGCCACTGCATTCCAGCCTGGGCAACAGTGACACTCCAACTAAAAAAAAAAAAATCATCATGCACTGCTAAGTCATGAATAGGCTCTCAGGAGATGTAAGGTATGTGCAGATTAAAATAAACAGCAAAAATGGGCTCATGGATAAATCACACAAAGAACAATCAAAATCTTATTCACATGACTTTTTTTTGAGTTGGAGTCTCACTCTGTCGCCCAGGCTGGAGTGCAGTAGTGGCAAGCTCACGGCCACCGCAGCCTCAACCTGCTGGGCTCAGGCGATCCTTCTGCCTCAGCCTTCCAAGTAACTGGAACTACAGGTGTGCACCACCATGCCCAGCTAAGTTTTTGATTTATTGTAGAGACAAGGTCTCACCAAGTTGCCCAGGCTGGTCTCGAACCCCTTGGCTCAGGCAATCCTCTCACCTCGGCCTCCCAAAGTGCTAGAGTTACAGGCTTGAGCTACCATGCCCAGTCTCACATGACTTTTTTTTTTTTAAAGAAAAACTTTATATTAGGAGGAAAAGAAATCAAGTAGGAAAGTTAATTCATTTATTTTACTAAATACAAAAACATTGCAAATTCACAGCCAAGCTGTAGAGCATCATGCAGAAGCACATTCTCAGCTGGCAAGTGCAGCCATAGAAAAACATATAGAAACTACTAGTTAGAGGTTTATAGAGAAATACAGATACCTATGGAAACATGAAACAGGAATCCTAACATAGACTTCATATAGGGTCCGGAGTGGAAGAAGTTGTTTCAAAGCCAGAGTTAAAGAATGAGACAGGATTGGGTAGTCAAAACAAAATGAGAGGACAATTTCAGGCAAAGAAAATGGCACATGGAAAGGCCTTAACATAAAAAAGTCTGCGTCAAATTCAAGGAGATACTGATAAAAGTAAAAGTAGTATGGCTGGTGACTACAGTGCTGGAGAGGTCAGCACACAGTTTCGGTTTTCTTAAGTGCTACAGGGAGCTTTAAAAGGATTTTGAATAAGAATATGATATAACCAGATTCACATTTTAGAAAGATCATTTGGAGAATGAGTGAGAAAGGTCAAAAGGGTAATCATAAGGACACATAGGAGGCCATTGTGACCAGTGTTATGATGGAGAGGTTGGAGAGACAGAAAGAGAAGATACTAAGGAGATGGAATCAACAGCACTGGATGTGTGGTTTTATAAGGGAATGAAATAGAAAGGACATAACAGTGATACTCAGGTTGTGGGCAAACAAAGAAATGGGTTATCTGGGACCAACAAAGGGAGAGCATCAAGGGGAGAGGAAGGTACTAGAAAGGAGTGGCCAGGCGCGGTGGCCCAAGCCTATAATCCCAGCACTTTGGGAGGCCCAGGCGAGAGGACTGCCTGGGACTAAGGGTTCGAGACCAGCCTGGACAACTTGGCAAGACCTCCTTTCTACAATAAATCAAAAAATTAGCTGGGCATGGTGGCACCCACTTGTTTTCAGCTACCCGGAAGGCTGAGCCCAGCAGGTCGAGGCTGTGGTGGCTGTGCGTGTGCCACTGCATTCCAGCCTGGGTGACAGAGTGAGATGCCAACTCAAAAATATATATATATAGAAAGGAGTGGTTAATTGGGGTGCCCAGGAGACACTCAAATGGAGATGTTGAATGAGGATCTGAACCCCTAGACATATGAGAGCTGTAGATATGGGCTCAGTCATCTGCATACGGATGAGAAGTGAAGACACAGGAATGGATGACATGCTCCCAGGGATTGTGTCAGAAATACCTGGGTTTGAGTACCATTCTGCTGCTTATTATTAATGTGGTACTGGAAAATTTAACTTTGCTGCTCTGGTTTCTCAAGTGCTTATTGGAGATAATACTTCACAGTTATAGTGATGGTTAATGTGATGATGCATGCAAATTACTTACTCCAGAACATAGGGGAATCTGAGTAAATGCTAGCTATTATCAGTGCTGTTGAAGTTGTTACTACTGTTATTATTAAAAAACAAAAGGAGCCGGGCTCGGTGGCTCAGCCTGTAATTCCACGCTTTGGGAGGCTGAGGTGAGTGAATTGTCTGAGCCCACGTGTTCAAGACCCACCTGGGCAACTTGGCGAGACCTCATCTCTACAATAAATCAAAAAATTAGCCGGGCGTGGTAGCGCGCACCTGTAGTTCCAGCTACTT
>CAUYQG010172197.1:0-21238 GCA_963574415.1 Tarsius wallacei
TGATATGAAAGAATCTTTAATCTGTTTGTGTCTAAATTTCCCCAGATCATTTTCACATCTGTACATGTTTAAAGCCCCTATCTATTTTGAGGTAGGTAAAAGGATTTCAGTGTCTTAAAACACTTTACGTTTTTAAAAGCCTTCTTCTTAACTATGACCTCTCTCAGATTAGGAAAATGGAATGAGTTCATGAGCTATTCTACTCCCAAAAATGATAAATTTGAAAAGTGAAACACTTTTATTAAATTATAATTTATATACCATAAACTTCATGTAAGTACAAATTTTAATGATATTAAATAAATATATAGAGTTGTGCAATAATCACCACGCTATAACTGTAATAAGGAAAATTTAAAGGTTTGGATCAATTTGTTCATGATGATGTCAAAATTAGCTTGTGAGGAAAGTTGGGATGTACCTAACCTTTAGGAATGATCTATAAAATGAATAGTATGTATTCTTTTCTAGCCCTTAAATGTTTCCTTGCATCTGTTAAAACTACCATCAAAAACATGATTCTAGACAGGATGAATCAAGGATTAGGAATAATCCTATTCCTTAAATAATATTTACATACCACAAATTCCTCTGTAATTGCAGTACATTAGTTGACAAAAATTAAGAATCCTAGTTCCCCAAGATGCCCTTATTTTTTATTTAGAAATAGTTCTCTCTTAACTTATTCAAGGAATATGAAGATTGTTTTTTTGTTTGTTCGTTTGTTTTGAGTCAGGATCTCACTGTCACCCAGGCCTCATTGCAGCCTCGACATCATGGGCTCAGGCAATCCTTCTGCCTCACCTCCTGAGTAGCTGGAACTGCAGGTGTTCACCACCATGCACACCTATTTTTTTTATCAAAAATATTTGTCATATGGAGCACATTATAAGAAATTATTTGTAATTTTCAGGAGATAGTGATTAGTTGAGTGGAAGCAGTAAATATTAAGCAAAATAGCAGCCATCATTTTCTAAGTGTCAGGAGCTGTTCTAAGCACTATCCACATTTAGAACAGTGCTTCAAACAGTGTGTAGATAGATATGAAAGACTATATATATATATATGTATATATGTATACATATAATATATGGGATATATATGAGATATATGTGTGGTATTTATTGTGCTTAGAACCATCCTGGCACATATAAAGTGATTGAAAAGAGTTCTTAGAATAATTCCTGGCAATAGAAAGTGTTGTAAAAATTAAATGAGCATGTGTGTGTGTGTGTGTGTGTATGCACAAATATACAGGCTCATATATGGGATATTGTATATTGCATAAATATATATATATGTACAAATATGCAGGCTTGTACATGGAATACTCAATATAAGTACCTATTTCATAAGATTGTTGTAAAACCTAAATGAGCATATATAGATATATGTATATACACATTCATTTAATTTTTACAACAACCTTATGGAATAGATATTTATCTTGACCCCATTTCACCAACTAGAAAACTGAGGTACCGAGAAATTAAAAAACTTGTTCAAGGTGCCCCAAACGAAAAGTGGCAGAGTTTGGAAGTGTGATACCCCCTGCTTTGTTTCTTTTGTTAAGGATTGTTTTGGCTATTCGTGGTCGTTTATGTTTCCATATGAATTTCCGTATTGTCATTTTCAGGTCTGAGAAGAATGATGTTGGTAACTTGATGGATATTGCGTTGAATCTGTAGATTGCCTTCGGAAGGATGGACATCTTAACAATGTTGATTCTTCCTATCCATAAGCATGGAATATTTTTTCCATTTGTTTGTGTCTTCTTGGATTTCTTTGAGCAGTGTTTTGTAATTCTCATTGTAAAGGTCTTTCACTTCTCTGGTTAGGAAGGAACAATTATAATGCTATAAGAAAGCCATTGGCAGTAGTGGAAAACTGTCAAGGGAGGGGGGCTGAGATTGGCAGTTGAGGGAAACTGCTAGGGGAGGGAGGGGCATACCTCATCAACAGGGGCACTTGCATTATTAATGTTTGTATGCCTAACCCTGAATTGTACCCCACATCTTTTTTTTTCCAGAAGTTTCTCTGATTTAGTATTTTATTTTATTTTTTGAACATATTTTTTATTTTAAAATTGTGGGATACAGTTAAGGGTTAGGTATACAAATATGCATCATTCAGGCACCCGTGTTGATAAGAGGTGTCCCCCCGTACCTCACATCTTTATAATAAATAAATAAATAAATTTAAAAAGAAAACATAAAAAGTGGCAGAGTTGAGATGAATGCAAAAGTCAGGCTCTGGAGTCATTGCTCTTATTTAATCAGTATCTCCTTCTGGAAATTTTGATTATCAACACTGTTCATATTATCTGGTTTCCATTGTTTATCATCAGTGAGACCTACAAAGTTTCATGCATAAAACAATCAGAGTTTACTCTGAAGTACTTTCTTTAAAAATGTCAGGTATTTTCAAACACCTTAGCAACTGGATGTTAAACAAAGAATGATACCTCCAGAGACTTAGGTTAGAAGTGATTGCTCTTCCAACAGATGAGCAATAATTGGGAAATTATTTAGGCTCAGTAAACCAGTTATCTGTAAAGTAGAGAATATGTTTCTTGACTGACTTGGTGCCTCTCTTTTGTGTCTTCACAATAACAAGGTGGGATCACTTACATCCTCAAAGTTTCTGTTTACTTGAATATCTTTCCACAGACTATATATTCCTTAAGGGTAAGGACTCTGTCTTTTTATCTTTCTATCATCAGCATCATTTAGGTACTCCCTGTCATCTCAGAAGACACATTAAATAAGTGCAGCAGTAAGGTAAATAAAGATAATATTACGTTTCAAGATCAAATGTGATAAGTGAAATTCTGTTCTTGGGTTTCTGTTTCAAGCTGTACTATGACTAAAGCACTAGTGGTGTTTCTTCTAGTAGCAATATATATTAATTTGGAGGTGCAGAATCATCATAGACATCACATTGGGAGAAAATATTTTCAAGCAAATAGCTTGAAGAATAGATTCAAGACATTCCATTATTCATCTAGTATAGGGAAAACATTTACAGCATCTGTATACCTTTATTTTGTGCTTTCATTATCTCTTAAAATCTTTAAAATTGTTTATTGGAGAAGAAGTGTGGCTGTTGGGTCACAGTTATAACGTGATGGACATCAGAAGAACTATTTCATTAAATAATGGTAGAGGGGCAAGTCCTGTAAAATTTAGTTCTAGGATATCACACAGCAAATTTCAGGACTTAAAAAAAATCCATAGGGAGAAGGCTTTTTATTCGCCTGATGAAGAACGTGAAGGAAAAAGCACTTTATCTTTGTAATGTTTTTTGTATTGATCAGACTCCCTAATAACACAACATAGACAGACCACCAAGGGAGCCACTGCTTACATCCTTTCTATTCACAAAACATCGTGGGGGCATTTGTTGTGCCTTTATTTTTCTCAGAGTTCATGGCTTTAACCCTTTCCATTTTGGAATCTGTTGTTTCTAAGATAGAGATTTTTTTTGTTTTTTGTTTTGTTTTGTTTTGTTTTGTTTTTTTTGAGTTGGAGTCTCGCTCTGTCGCCCAGACTGGAGTGCAGTGGCCGCTCCCGGCCACCGCAGCCTCGACCTGCTGGGCTCGGGAGATCCTTCCGCCTCAGCCTTCCAAGTAGCTGGAACTACAGGCGCGCGCTACCACGCCCGGCTAATTTTTTGATTTATTGTAGAGATGAGGTCTTGCTTGCCCAGGCGGGTCTCGAACCCGCGGGCTCAGGCAATCCACTCAGCTCAGCCTCCCAAAGGCACGGGATTACAGGCTGAGCCACCGAGCCCGGCATGAATGGTATATTTCACTCTACATTGCATTTGCAATATTGATCCATGTCTTTGCATGTACCTGTAGTTCATTCATCTTCATCGCTGCATAATGCAAATGTTCTGTTTAAGACTATTCCATAATTTATTCATTTACCTTCTCCTCCTCATCATTATTGACAGTATTTAGCAATTTATTCATCCACATTATTATTGATATTATCATCAGCATTATTATCATCAACACATTTGGGCTACTTCCAGTTCGAGCTATCACAAACCATGGTGCTGTGAACAGTCCTGTGCACATCTGGTACACATGTGCAGAAGTGTCTAGGGTAAATACCTAGGAGTGGAATTCTTGGGTCATGGAGTATGTATGTGTTCATGTAGGTAATTGGGTTTTTTACATTGTTGTAGCAATTTACATTTCAATCCGCTGTGTAGGAGCATTCCTGTTGCTCCATAGACTCACCAATATTTGGTATAGTCAGACAATTCAATTCTTGCCAATGCCATGAATAAGTAACAGTCTCTCATTGTGGTCTCCATTATTCTTCAATTCAAATTATTAGGTTGATGCATAAGATCATAGTTGTTTTGGGCATGGCAACACTGTGGTGAGAGTTTGTTTATCATTTGTCATTTGGAGTAACAATGTTGTGCTTGTGAATATGCCTTGCATTTTGCAGTTTTGAAGGAAGTGCTTTTTGTGGGCTAAGGAAGGAGTGTCAAGCGGAAAAAATGAACATTTCTGACATACTCCTCTGTTTGAGTTTAACAGAGAAGTAAAGGCAGCTGAGGCAGCTTGAATTTATGCTATGTGCGGGGAGAATGCCATCAGGGAAAGCACAGCAAGAAAATGGTTTTGCCATTTCAAAGAGGGTCACTTCGACCTGAGTGATTATACACATTCAAGAAACCATCAGGCTTTGATGAAGACCATTTAAACACTTTAATGCACAAGATCCACATCAGTCAACCCAAGAATTGGCAAATGTGATGAACTGTAACCCGTCAACCATTGTGTGACATTCGCATTCCATGGGCAAGCTAAAAGTGCTACAAACTTACGTATCAACCCAATACTTTCCAAATGTTCATTAAAATTTATCATTTCACCCACTGAAAAATGTATTTCTCAATCTATAAATGTATTTTCTACTTATCTTTTGGTCATTAACCTATAGCTTTATTGCATTGTTGTAATATAAAGTGAACTGTGTCGTTATGAAGATTGAAAAGTTGTTGAAGATTTAATTTTATAAAAATATTCAATGTATACTTGGAAAAAGTGTATATTTTATAGTTGTTGGTTATCAAGACCTTTATCTGTCCCTTGTCCCTTATGACAATTGTTATATGTATTTTTAAAATCTTTTATCTTCTTATTTTTTTCCTGTGTGTTCTATGTATTACTGACAGGAGTGTGATAAAAATCTCCCACTATTGGAACTGCCGGCGGGGGGTGGGGGGGGATTGGCAGTTGTGGGAAACTGCCAGGGGAGGGGAGGGGCATACCTCATCAACAAGGGTACCTGCATAGTGAACATTTGAATACCTAACCCTGAATTATACCCCACATCTTTAAAATTAAAAATAAAAAAACTCCCATTATTGTGGGCTTTTCTATCTTTTTTTTTTTTTTTTTTTTGAGTTTGAGTCTAACTCTGGCAACCAGACTGGAGTTCATTGGCACGCTCCCAGCCAGCGCAGCCACAACCTGGGTTCCAGCAATCCTTCTGCCTCAGCCTTCCAAGTAGCCAGAACTACAGACGTGTGCTATTACACCCGGCTAATTTTTGATTCATTGTAGAGATGAGGTCTCGCCAAGTTGCCCTGGCAGGTCTCCAACCCGTGGGCTCAAGCAATCCACTCACCTCGGCCTCCCAAAGTGCTGAGATTACAGGCTGAGCCACCGAGCCAGGCCTCTGTTTCTTTTTATAGGTTATTTGCTTATACATTTTTTGAAGTCTTGATGTTAGGATACACAAACTTAGAACTGTCATATCATTCTTTTGATTTGAGCTTATTGCTCTTACAAAGTGACCCACTTCATCTTTAGAAGTACTTTGTACCTAAAAGTTTATTTTAACAGATTAACCTAGCTACACTAAATTTTTATTTGGTGTGTTCATGGCACATATTATTTCTATATTTTTACTTTCAACCTTTCTGTAACTTTATCTTTCTGATGTGTCTCCTATAAACAACATTTAGTTGGTCTTTTTACTAATCTGGTCAGAATTTCTTTCTTATTACCAGGAGCTTTTAGTCCACTTACATTTGATATAATTAAGTATCTATTTGGATTTATATCTACCATATTATTTTGTGCTTTCTATTTGTCTCAACTCTTCGGTTTCTATTTGTACTATATGTTCTGTATTTCTTCATTATTTTAGATGCATTTAATTTATTTTATCATTCCATTTTCTTCCCTACTAATTTGGAAGTTATGGACTTTGTTTTTACTCTTTTTTTAAAATTTTTATTTTTTGAGTTGGAGTCTCACTCTGTTGCCCAGACTGGAGTGCAGTGGCATACTCCCGGCCACTGCAGCCTCGACCTGCTGGGCTCCGGCAATCCTTCCACCTCAGCCTTCCAAGTAGCTGGAACTACAGGCGCGCACTACCACGACCGGCTAATTTTATTTATTGTAGAGATGAGGTCTCACCAAGTTGCCCAGGTGGGTCTCGAACCAGCAGGCTCAGGCAATCCACTCACCTCAGCTTCCCAAAGCACGGGATTACAGGCTGAGCCACCGAGCCCGGCTTGTTTTAACTTTTTTAATGGTTATTTTTGAAATGACAACATGCATGCTTAACTTATCAAAAATGTTTTGATCATATTCTTACTCTCTTGGGCAACTATTAAGCTTTAGAGCTCTAACTGCATTTATTCTTTGCCTGGGACAGATGGATGGATGGATAGATAGATAGATAGATAGATAGATAGATAGATAGATAGATAGATAGATAGATATAGATACATAGATATGCTATATTTTTAGTTCTATTTTGTTCTTTTGATACCACAAGGTATTATAGTTATATAATCAATATTAGACTCTTCACCTTGGGTGACTTTGTGCTTATTCTTCTGTTATCCATACCTCAAGAGGCCGTGAAAATTTAAATTGCAATTCCCCAAGTATAGTAAATGTCCTAGCTGGGCTCGGTGGCTCAGCCTGTAATCCCGTGCCTTGGAAGGCTGAGGTGAATGGATTGCCTGAGCCTGCGAGTTCGGGACCCGCCTGGGCAAGTTGGTGAGACCTCATCTCTACAATAAATCAAAAACTAGCCGGGCGTGGCAGCGCGTGCCTGTAGTTCCAGCTACTCGGAAGGCTGAGGTGGAAGGATCGCCGGAGCCCAGCAGGTCGAGGCTGCAGGGAGCCGCCACTGCACTCCAGTCTGGGCGACAGAGTGAGACTCCAACTCAGAAAAAAAAAAAAAAAAGTAAATGTCCTTAGTCAGAAGTACTATTTTAATGCTCAGCTACCTCTCTGAGTTTTAGCCTTCACTTACATTTTGGCCTGGTAACTTCTAACTCTTTTATTAAATCTTTGAAGCTTTTTAAAAATAATTTTATATTATTTTAGAGATATGGAGTACAAGTATGGATTCGGTACATAAGCAGTCTATGTGCAGGTGAAGTTTGGGCCTCCAACTAGTCTTCACTTCCCCTGGTTTAGAACCAGGTACACTTTGTGTTGTTACGTGCTCCCCACCCCCATCCCTGGCAGTGTCCCGAGACTGCCAATGCCTCACTTGTGCTATTGTGATTAATGTTCAGGTTCCACTTATGAGTGAGAACAAGTAGTATTTGATTTTAAAGGTAAGTGGGTCAATCAAGATACTTGTTCTATCACCACCAATAAACTTGACTTTGTCTTTATCTATAAAATTTTATTTTATGCACATAGTAGGCATTCTTACATTTAGGATGCATTTGCTTCAACCCTCCCATATTTTAGTTCTTTCTTTTTCAACTCTGAGTTTACCTCAAGAAAGTTTCTTTTCTTTGTCTCCCTCTATAGTCATCTCATTTGTGTGTCAAAAAGAAAAAAAAAGACCCCAATTATGTCTAAAATGCATGAATAATGTTAGTGATGCACTCTAATCAAAGAGAAATTCAAAAATTACGTTATGAAATTATACAGTGAGCCAGTGCCCTAATCTGCTGAAGTCTTTAAAACTATCCAAAGATCCCTTCACAATCTCAACAAAAGTACCTCCCTACTTTTCTCATCTTCCTCTAATTAAACCTGTTTTTCCTTAAGTACCACACACGTTTAAGAGAAGTATAAGTATCTTTTTTATTTTATTATAGCAACGTAGTTTTATACTACCTTTCTATTAAAAACTCAAGTGTTGTTTTGTTTTTTTTTTGAGTTGGAGTCTCACTCTGTCGTCCAGACTGGAATGCAGTGGCATGCTCTTGGCCACCGCAGCCTCGACCCGCTGGGCTCCAGTGATCCTTCTGCCTCAGCCTTCCAAGTAGCTGGAACTACAGGCGCGCGCTACCACACCCGGCTAATTTTTTGATTTATTGTAGAGATGAGGTCTCGCTAAGTTGCCCAGGCAGGTCTCGAACCCGCGGGCTCAGGCAGTCCACTCACCTCGGCCTCCCAAAGCGCTGGGATTACAGGCTGAGCCACGGAGCCCGTTGTTTAGACCCTTATTTGTCACTTGAATCATAATTCTCTCTGCCTTACGTCTCATCTCCATCACATCATTTCCAATCCATTCTTCATACTGCCTCAACAGTGGGATTTCTAACACACCAAAATGACATATTGTCTCACTGTTGAGATCCTTTATCCAGCCTCCATTTCACTCCCCAAAATATACTTTCCATCATATCGAAACTGTAATGTAGCAATACTATCCTTTTACTAATATCTTTGTGCATGCTTTTTCATTACCACTAATGTCTTCCTCATGATTTAATTCGTTAACTCCCAAAGAGTTAACATCCCCTTCCTGTTATAGTATCATGCATATAAAGCAGATTTTTATAAAGCTCACAAAAAGAAAATAGCCCTAACAATCATTTTCAGCCTTAATCCTGTCTTTTGGATTTCATGTACTTACACGAAAATACTACTAAATTAAAATAATGAAGGTGAAATAATAATATACAACCTAGCAGATATTAAATAAGTATATGTGTAATAAAAATCACTTATTTGTAAATAAACTGAGAATATGTAACTTTAGCAAGTATTTACAGGTTTGCCCACTGTTTGTTGTTTCCTGAAAAATTTGACATTAATTCCTGCATTGTTAAGAATAGATTATATAACTTTTAAAAATATATCAAATAAATAGGGATGAGAAACAAAAGAGAAGAAATTTTAAATTGCCTTGATTGAAAATCATGAATCAAATATACTTATTTCATATATTTTTACTATAACAAAGGAAACTTGTCCTTCTATATATCAATTAATAATTTTCATCATGGTTTCCCTCTCAAAATACAATAAGAGTATTGAAATTGTGAATGAAAGTTATTACCAACTATCTCTTTGATGCTTCTCTAAATGGGGTCAGTGATACATCTATCTTTTCTAGTATTTTCTGAGGTAGTTCCAATTAAAAACATAAGTACTAAAGTTCCATCCTAAACCTACTAAATTACGCTCTGGGGTTAACTATTTTTAATATGTGTATTTAACAAACTATAAGTGATTCTGATGTACTCTAAAGTTCAAGGCCAGGTGTGGTGGCTCACAACTGTAATCCCAGTGCTTTGGGAGGCAGAGGCAGGAGGATTGCTTGAGCCCAGGACTTTGAGACCAGTTTAAACAGCATAGCAAGACTTCATCTCTACAAAAAAAAAATCCAAAAATTAGCTGAGCACAGTGGCATGCATCTGTAGTCCCAGATACACAGGGGGTTGAGATAGGACAATCGTTTAAAGTTGAGGCTGCAGTGAGCCATGATTGTGCCATTGCAGTCTCATCTGGGCAACAGAGAAAGGACTTGTCTCTAAAGAAACAAACAAGCAAAACCAACAAATACACAAAGTTCAAATGCTATTCTTCTAGCTCAGTTGCTTATTTTATGTGTCTCTTGGTCTTTGCAAAACAGAATTTCTCAAAACAGTCCATTTAGCATATTTTTTACATGATAGTATACTCTATATATAACAAAATGTACACCTCTTTAATATTCAATCATTTAGTTTTGACAATCATATAACCAATATAACCATCATTGGAAGAAGATTCAGAACATTTCCTGTACCTCAGAAAATCAACTCATACTACTCCCCACGCAATCTCCCACAGCCAGTAATAGCAACTTTATGTCTTTTTTCACCTTAGGTCATTTTTCCTGTTCTATAAATGGAATTTGAAAGTATGTACTCTCTTATATACACTTTCTGTAACTCAGTTGAATAAGGCATATTTTTAAATATATCAATTATTCATTCATTTTTATTGCTGAGTAGCCTTCCGTTATAAGAATGTGCCATAACTTCTTTATCTGTTCACTTTGGATGGACATTTGGTTTGTTCTTATTTTTTGGTTATTCTAAGTAAGCTTGTTAGAACGTTTTTGTAAAAGTCTTCTTGTAAACATGCATTTTTGTTGATTTGGAGTAATTACTTAGGAATGGAATTATTGGGTAATATGACGTTTGTGTTTAACTTGATAAGAGACTTCAAATTGTTCCCCCCAAAATGTATGTTTCGGATGCTTCTCTTTAATATTTGATGCTACAACACTTTTATGTTAATAATTCTAGTGAGTAAAAGTGATATTTCATTGTGGTTTTAGTTTGAATTTCCATGACTCTAAAACATTTTAGTTACTTTTATATACTTATTGGTCTTCTGAGTGTACCGGTGTGTGAAATGTCTATATATTTGGCCCATTTTTAAGTAGGTTGTTGATCTTTTCATTTTTAATTAGGAAGCTCATTTGCATTTAATTGAGAAATAATACTCGGTTTTGAGAGACATTAATGCAATACATTAGTAATAAATGGCACTTTTATTTTTTATAAAGTTGTTGTGATGATTTTGCTGTGTATATTCTTTACCTTATTATATGGTAAATATATACATTTTATATCCATTCATGGATGAACAAATTAAAGTAAAACATCCTATAAATGTTTTTCAAGGCACAAGAAAACAAATGATGTGATTAACACAAAGTTGAATGTCTTAAAATTTGTTTGAAACTTGTTTGTAATCTACACCTAAAAAGAAGAAATATGTTTCCATCTCTACCCAAAGCAAAATGGTTTTTAAAAATTCCAGTCAGTAAAAATCTGTATTCTGTTGGCTGAATGTGACCACTTTGGTTGTCTATATCACTTTTGGGACTGGTTTCTTGGAAAACAATTTTTCCCACGGGGAGTCGGGGGGAGAAGGCAGTTTCAGGATGATTCAAGTGCATTACACTTATTGCACACTTTATTTCTGTTATTATTCTATTATAATATATAATGAAATAATTATACAACTCACCATAATGCAGAATTATTGGGAGCCCTGAGCTTGTTTTCCTGCAAGTAGATGGTCCCATCTGGGAGTGGTTAGAGACAGTGACAGCCGAGGTGTTGCGCTTATGTCCGGTCTACTCATAATCTTGTCTTGGTTGCTGTCACTGCAGAACACCCTGGTTTACAAAGATAGGATGGTGGAAATGGAAACAGGTTTTTCAGTGCTGATCTGACAGGAGATGGAACTCAGGCTCTAATGTAAGTGATGGGGAGCAGGTGCAAATACACCAAATATTAATACTTCCTGATTTCAAAACAGTTTCCAGGGTTTGAAGTTTATATTTGTACATATATTTTAAGAATTGCACAGCATAGAGAGGCATAGACAAATTTTAATTTTTCTACCTCAGAACACTATACCTCTAAGGGTCTCAAATCTAGTGACAAGAGCCTGATTCAGATGTTTAATCTATACTCTAAGTGGAATTCTACAGATCTTGACATTTGAGAGCTTCCTTTTGTTCAATACTTCCTAAACAAACACCCCTATAACTATGCTCCCGTTCGCCATGAGATGTCATTATTATTTAATTACCCTGTTCTGAGGGACATGCAGAATACCAGATGGTGAGCAGAGGCAGAATTACAGAGTAGAACCAATTTTCTAGAAAGCTTAGTGACAAGGCATAGAACACTGAGATAATCAATAGCAGTTTTTAATTTGCATCAGAAATATAAATTGAAATATAATTGCTATGATTGAAACTGAGGCATTTTTATTACCATTCTTGGAATTATCATGTCAGAAAATCCTGTCATATGTTCAATGAAGTAATTCATGTGTTTCTTTACTAACCACCAACTAATCTTTGAAGATGTGGGGATAATAGTTATTCAGTGGTTTTTGGATGTGAATATATCCTAAATTTACTTTATTTTTATTTTTATTTTTTCAATATTTTTTATTATGATATTGTGGGGTACAGTTAAGGGTTAGGTATACAAATGTGCCTCATTCAGGCACCCTTGTTGATAGGAAGTGTCTCCCCGTCCCCAGACAGATATTTACTACCATTAATCCCATCACCCTACCCCTCCCCCCCCCATAGTTTTCCACCACTGTCAGTCATTTTCTTGTGGTAATACATTGGTTGATCAAGGTCTACTATATGAGTGAGAACATGTGATACTCGGTTTTTTGTTTGGAAAGTGGAGAAATCGAGCAGAGTACCGATGAATTTACTAATGCTGAAAGATGTCACTCTAGGTGTCCCAAACCTCTTGGAATAAAGTGAGTAGCGCAGGTGACATTTAACCACCACTAACGTTCAATGTTTCTGCTTAAGTGTGTCAGTCATTGAAGATTGATTGCCATTTTATGTTTTTATGTTTATGTCAGAGAGATAGCTTGTTATCATAGTAGTGGCTTTTAACGTGGAGCATTACCAAGAAATTCAAAAGTAAAGTTAAATAGAGATTGAGCAACAATTGGAGAGGTTTCTAATTGTAATAAACCTAGGAGAGTAAAGAAGTAGAATGGCTCTTGGTTTGCCTTTGGACTAACTGTATTTTTGTTTGTTTTGTTCTCTTTTTGCTCATCAAATTTTATTCCTTCATTTTATTTTCATTTCTTGCTGGTGCTAGATGTGCTCTTCAGCACCTACATAGACATTCTGAACATCCACACAGGGTTGCAGAACCCAGTTGGAGAAATCCAGTGGGTTTTTGTAAGATGACTGTGCTTTGTTTTGTTTGGCAGGGAGAGAGTGAGGAAACGGAACATCAGTTTTCAAGAGGAATCTCTGAGAATCTCACAGATAAAAGAAAAAGTTAGCTTTGAACATCTTTCAAACTCAGACCAGATAACAATTTACTGGTTAAGTAAGATTTTTCTTTTAGTATTCTTTCTTCTATCTTCTCAATACTATTTTGTATTGTTTCCTTTTTAAGCTTTGGGGCTTCAACTAAAACAGAAAGAAAGAATGCCAAATTAACATCTTGTTATATTGGTACTTCTCTCTATATTTTAATTATGATGAAGCAGCATTAAGGTAAAATGTTAAGGTCTCATAGCTATTAGGGGAAGAATTGGGATTCAAAACTATGTTTGCTACTAAAAACATATATTTTAAAAATTCATAACAACTTTTCTAAGAAAAAAAATTGTGCTTTAGAAAAAAAAGCTTTCTTCTCATTTCCTACTGTGTTATATATTCTCCATTTTGCATTTTCAAATGTGTTCCCTACCAATCTCTGTCCTGATTTATAAGTGGGCTGATCCCAAGGCGAGGCATCAGTCAGCTTCCTTACTTTCTTGGTTCAGCTTGGCTTTGGCCAATGGAGGGCACTAGCAGGAGGGGGAAAGGACGAGAGGTTTATGAATTAGAGATATTTATTTCTTTGTTCCTTCAGCTTCCCTGTCAGGGCTATCACTTGGCAGTAGTCACATTCCTATTTTTAAAGCCATTCAGCATGGTGGATTCTCACTTACGCAAAAGTCCTTTTTGGATTTCTTTTTTTTAGAAAGCAGGATTTATTGAAAAGACAGAAAAGCTCCCACAATGGGAGAGGACCCGTGGGGATTACCCCCATTCTGGATTTTAATAACTGTGGCCTCCCCTTGCATATTTGGATCTAGTGGAGGTAATAGCTGGTGCTAGACTCTGGGTTCTTTAGTATCCCATGTTCATTTCCCCAAACACGTTCACTAGCTCTGTAAATAGTGCCTTCATTAAACTCTTTTGAAGTGCCTGTCTGAAGGTGCCATCTGCTTTCTGCTGAAATCTTGATAAATACGTCTATAAGTCAGTGATCCCAATTCTACTCTATACATGTTGTATTTGTACAAAGAAAGACTTTACTTTTCAAATTATTTGTTTAATTGTTAGAACTGGGGGTGGAATGATAAATATAATTGAATAAAAATGAAATATAGACATTATGGCATTAAATCTTGCCACCCTTAAATTTTTATTACATAGGATGCTTGAAAAGACATTAAAATACATGAAAAAAATATAATTATTACAGTTTAAATTTTTTTCATATCCGTCCTAGGTACAATTGAGCTTATGAATTTAAAATATTTCCAGCTTTTCCAGGTAAAACAGTCGTTGTTAAATTTAAATATTCATTTAATTTAACTGTATTGTGATGTATTTATGTAGTCTCATTTGGATCAATCAGCCTATTTAGATACTTTGTGTAGTTAGTTGTCTGTTATTTGTCTTCCTATCCACTCAACATGTGGTTATCCAGTAGGGCTCACCATGTCACTATCTAGCCAGGAACAAAGAAGTCCTAGCATATGTAAAAATGGAAACATATGCTAGGACTTCTTTGAGCAACTCTGTAAAGCTGAGGACAGGTTGTGGAGAGAAATCAGTAATCGAATTCAGTGGTCCTCAACCTTTTTGGCATCAAGGATCAGTTTCGTGGAAGACAACTTTTCCCCAGACTGGGAGGGGTAGGGGAATGGAGGATGGTTTCAGGATGATTCAAGCACATAACATTTACTGTGCACTTTATTTCCATTATTATTACATTGTTATATATAATGGAGTAATTATACAACTCACTATTAAAAAAATAAGAAGTGTGGACGGAAGTGGAAAATAAAATAATGAATAGGCCACTTGTGGACCACAATAAGTGTTGGATTCTGACTTAAAGCCTGCCACCAGATCCAGCTCTACAATTGAAGTATATCAACTCACTTGCTGCTCACTGATAGGGTTTTGATATGAGTCTGCAAGCAAGTGATTTATGATGATCTCTGTGCAAACCTCACTACTGATGTTAATCTGTATTTGCAGCTGCTTCCCAGTGCTAGCCTCATCGCCTTAGCTCATCAGACATTAGATTGTCATAAGGAGCATGCAACCTAGATCCCTCTCATGTGTGGTTCACAATAGGGTTTGTGCTTCTGTGAGAATCTAATGCTGCCACTGATCTGACAGGAGGCAGAGTTCAGGCGGTAATGCCAGCAATGGGAAACAGCTGTAAATACTGATGAAGCTTTGCTAACTTGCCCACTGCTCACCTCCCGCTATGTAGCCTGCTTCCTAACAGGCCACAGTACTGGTCTGGGGACTGGGGGTTTGGGA
Organism: Tarsius wallacei; assembly: GCA_963574415.1. Taxonomy (NCBI): domain Eukaryota; kingdom Metazoa; phylum Chordata; class Mammalia; order Primates; family Tarsiidae; genus Tarsius; species Tarsius wallacei. Next base: position 15,345 of record CAUYQG010172197.1, read on the forward strand.
CCCAGATCTGATAGCAGTGTCCTCTGCTGGAGGCAACAGATAGAGACATACTGCCAATATATTCATGCAAAATCTACTATAACTCTAGGATAAATCCATTTAATCTTTTGAACTCTATAACTGTGATGACATACAGGTAAAAATAGATCATCTATCCTTCAATAAAATAAAAAAAACAGTAACTAGGTACCTATTATTTTACAGCACATTGCATTTATTTTTGCCTCAGATTCTTTTCTTAGCAAATTACATGTCTGAATTTTTCAGAAAAATATTTTATATTAATTCAAGACAATTTTTTATGTTACCCTATTATTAATTACTTTTACACTCTTTATTAACTTGAAAATAATTTTGTCAAGAAAAACAGAAGACTGCGATGAGCTTTTATTGATTTTTCTTCCCGCAGCCTTTGTGGAAAGGGACATGTTATGAATTGAGTTGTTCAAATTCAACATACAGTTCCAATAAATAATGCTTATACCTTGAATTTTATCACTAATCTGAGAGCTCAAATTCCACAAAAGTTTCTACTTACCAACCAGATAATAACTCAGTAAAATATGAAATGGTTTTCTTGCCTCCTCTACATCCAGTTTTCTTTTATTCTTTTATTTTGAGGAACTTAAAAGAATTTCAAATATCTATATGCTTATCTCTCTTCTTTAAGTACTAGAAAATCATGCTTTCTTCTAGAAAATGGTGACACACTATTGTCTAAAACCAGAAGTTGTCTCAATTGTTTTTGAGGTCAAATTGTTATCAAAAAGGTCTGAGTATCAATATTTCAAAAAATAAAATCATTACTTTTGATAACAGTTCTTTAAATTTTAACAGGTTATTAGCTGAGAAAATAGCAGTTCTTAACTCTAAATCTATTCACACATTCTCCAAACATCAAGCCTTGAGAATAAATAGAAGAGAGACAGCAAAACAAACATCAAATTACCTCTATGTAGAAAAGTAAACACCAATTTCCAGAAGTGCTATCTCCAGAGCTCCTGCTCCAAGTCATTTGGAGTATTGGGTTGGTTGAAGAAATGTATGTGAAAGAGAAAAAAACTAAAATTATCCTAAGAAAGAGAAAACCCATTTTAAGTACAAAAATGCTGAATAAGAATCCTTGTAGATCAGATAACATTCTATAGGAATGGGACGTACAAATGACAGGATGCAGAGTGTCAGTCTTGTAATGGAGATGCTTCTGAAGGAGACAAGAGTAAATGAGATAAATTCCAAAATGGAAAAAAAAAAACAAATAAAATAACAATGTATTTCAACTTAATAAACCAACCACATTGAAAAAGAAACACTAGCTCAAGTAAATTTTATAAAGAGTATTTTGATATGATAAGCTCTGGCTAAAGAAAAACAAAATATAAACAAATATTTAAGTTTAGTGTGCAGGTTAGCTTTTTGAAGCAGTGTGGTTTAGCAGCTTTGAAAGTGCTTTCTGCATACTCTGGAATTAAGCTACATATATATATATTAAGAATAAAGGGAACCAAGTTTTTCATTGTTGAGGAAAGAAGTTCCAAATATGAAAAAAGAAAAAAAAAAGGACAAGATGAGAAGTAACACTGTAGTGTTGGATTAGAATAGAAGGCATTTGTTTAAACTCAAGTTTTTTTGTTTTTGTTTTTGCTATATATATCACAACTAGGTAGGTGATTGATGCACAGATAGTTATAGAGATAGATATATAGGTATATGGATGGATGGATGGATGGATGGACAGATGACAGATAGATGATTAATAGATAGATGATAGATTGGTAGACATACATAACACAGACACATAGACACAGACGTTAACATACACACATATGCACACATATTTCTGACCTGTGCATACTGAAAGAGAGTAGAAAATGTCATGTTCTATTAACATTGACAATATCTAGACCCCTGATCTCCATTTCTAAGTACCATTCTTAACTAAAAAACATCAGACCTGTTGAAGAAATGGCTGATTTCAAATATGGGGTAAGGACAGTATAAATGGACACTGAAGCACTTATTTGTGCAAGAAAAAAAATAAAATTTTTTTAAAAGATTCTCCATGAATCATAGGAAGATGTCAGTTGGACACACAAGTCAGCTTAAAGAAGCTTCCTCTGGCAAGATCTTGAGAAATTTGAGCATCAAATAAAAAAAGATAGTAGCAGATTATAATGCATTAAGTAAAACAAAAATTCATGAATTCATGTTGACATAAATGAATAATAAAAAAAATTTATAAGCTTATAAATGTAGGAGAAATTATCAAGTTAGAAAATGACATTTTGCCAATCATCTTGGTGATAATCAATTTACGGAAGAATTCTCAATGTATGCTAAAAATAGTTGGTACATAATTGGTTAGGGATAGAATATATACTTACTCTCAAAGTATCCTATAAAAATTATTTATTAATTACAAAAAAGTAACATTTTAGTGAAGATATCTGGATGTCATGTTAACCAAGTGGACAAACTTAACATCACTAATAATGAGATAAAGATACAGTATGTGCCTACAATATAATGCACCACTTCTCTGATATGTCAGTCCAAAACCTAATTGTAAGAAACAACAGACTAATCTAAAGTGAGGGACATTACAAAAATATATGGCCTATTATCTTCAAAAAAAATCCATGAAAAACAGAGTGTTAGGAACTGTTCCAGATGAAAAGAAATTATAAAAGAGACAAGAAAGCTAAGTAGAATTTGCAATTATGAAACTGAATTCTGGAGTGGGGAAAAATCATGCTATAATAAAAGACATCATTGGGATAATTGACACAATTTAGATATAAACTATACATGAGATAATTCCATGGTGTACATGTTAAATTTTCTGATTGTGTTATAAAAAATAATGTTCTTGATCTTAGTATATACCCCTGATGGATTTGGGGCCAATGAGAACGATGTCTGCAATATGTTCAAATAATTTTAAAAATACCTCTGTATCTGTTCTTTAGTGCGAGTTTCCATTTTGATGAGTTGGAGTATTTGTTGTGATTGGTTAGTGTCCTTGATGTTTTGTAAGCATGTTAAATAATACTCCTGTTTCTATAACCATAGTCATAGAAAGTAACTCATACACTAAAAGTTTAAGCCATAATTATCTATGACAAGTTCCATGAGATGAATTACAGGCTTTATCTGTCTTTGTTGATTTAGATTATGTTTTATGTACTAATATAACTTTTTGGTACTGTTCCTAATACATCAAGAACATCTCCATGTCGTTAAAATACTTTGTATTATAATAAATAAATGGGCACATTTTATTCTGTAGATAAGCTATACTTTTAAAAAACATTCTCCAGTTTTTTGACAATTACTTGATGCCAATTTATTCTAAATTTTCTAAACCATAGATTTGTGAATTGTATACTTATATTGTTTGGTTCAAACAGAATGATAGTATAATTTCCGGGAGGTTATGACTTTTATCATATTGAAGTGCCTTCCATTTTCTTTATAAATACTTTTGCTTAACTATGTAATCCTATAAGTTGTATTATTACATCTTTTTAGCTTAAGACACCCTAGGTCACTTTGTTTTGGATGCATTTTTTAAAAATATCTTGTCATTGGACTTAAATTTTTTTATACCATTTGAAAAGTCATTCTATTCAATGTTTTTAGTTTTTTAATGCTTCCATGTTGATTACTTTTCTTTCTAGAATTTGTTCTGTAGTCTTTATTTTTCTTTCTTTTCAATGCTTACTATTTGAAAATAGGTGGTCTATACTATGTTCTTTTAGTGGATATCTTATAAAGTTAATAATTAAAGCAATTTTTCTTGAATTCTGTCTAAGACATAAAAATCTATTAATTTGCCACTATAAAACATGAAAAATCATGTTTTTATTTATTTAAAATTTCTTTCTTTAAACTTATCCTTCAAAATACTTATGTGAACACTTCTAATTTTTGTTAATAAGTTTGAAAAGATTTTATTATAATTATAGGGTTTTCTTTAAATATATATAACATTTGCACTTACAACTTTAAAATTCACATGTTTGTTTAGCATTAAACATATATATAAATAGAATAATTGCTTGCCATTAATTTTCACAAAACAGCATTTCTATTTTTTAGTCCATTATTTTAATTATTTTCTAGTTTATCTATTTTAATAATCAAGATTTTTAAGGTTTTTTTTATTGTGGGAGATTTTTTGTTGTTATTTTGGTAAGTTGCTTACATACTATATTACCAGAGTTGTTGCACGATTGAGAATGAATTGAGAATTGAGAATTGTACATGAATGACGATTCGGTGGCATTAAGTTTCTTTGGCCACACTTTAATTTCCCCAAAACTTTTGTCATTCCATTTACTTCTGATAATGAACATTGTGGTGATGTTTTAGACAAGTCTTAGGTGATTAATGTTTATGTGTGTGTGTAAACATCTAACGTTTCTATTTTTATACCTTCTTTTACATATTTTCCTGGTTGGTCATTTTGTATGAGGTCCAAGAATTTATGCATTGTGATAAAGTGAGTTTATTCTAGTGTGCAAGGATAAATCAAAGTTTTTAAATAATCAGTGCAATCTACCACATTAACATATTAATGAGTAAATAAAAGGAATTGTAGACATAAAAGCTGAAAATAATTTTATAAAATGAACACTAATTTATAATAGTTTTTAAAATCATAGAAAATTGAGAGTAAATATGAATCAAAAGTCTACGGTAATATTATAATTAATGGTAAGACTTTTAAAGATCCCCACTAAATTTTTTTAAAGGCAAGTTTTTCTATTAGTCCTTTTTCTCACCATTAAATATTGTTCTGGAAAGCCTAAAAAATCATTTTTTAAAAATTAAAGAAATAAGAATAAAAACCACCGAGAAAAAATTCTAAGCTTTTTGCTAAGATTTATATTCAGCAGTTATCTAGCAGCTATCTAAGGGCAACATTATTTAACTCTTTAATCACAATATTTAAGAGGATGAATGGTGATAACATTGTATTATGTGAGGAACAATAGAGATGTTATGGATTTGAGAATGGGGTTATAATTTATTCTATTTTGATAGCATGACTTTGAAATGATTATGCAACTTCCAGGTGAATTTGTTGAGCTTTGTTGAGTGAGCAGCTACGCAAATACACATGAAACTCAGAGGAAAACTCTCAGCTAGAGTAATACATCTGAGATTTAGCAGCATACAGATAATAATTGAAGTAAGGGATTGCCCCGAGAAAGAAGATAGAAGAGTATGTCTCAGAAATTTGGTACCAAGACCATACATTAGAATACTCTGGTAAATTTGTTAAAATGTGTTTTCCTAAACTTCTTCCTAACTTATTAAACAATATAAATTGCTGATAATTTGGAGGGGAACATTAAACTATGGATGAAAGAATAATAGTTAAACATGATAAAATCATTTTGTTTTTAAACAAAAGCAAAATGTGAAATAATATTAAGCAGGTAATTGTAGATGAGATAGTTTACCTCTGTGCACTTAGAGTCCAGATATGTAAATGGAGTTATGCCTGATAACTACCTCAGATTAGTAGGTAAAGCTGGTCATTCACCTAAATATTCGCATGTCTAAAAAAACTGTCTTGTTTCTCTTATGTATGTGTTTTTTGCCCTCAAAATTTTTCAGTTATCACTCCTTTGAAATATAAGGTAATTGAAAACCTAAAGTCATCCATGCTTTTTTTTAATCTGTAGTTAAGTCTGACTTTTTTCTTTGCTGAGAGTATGATGTTTCCTTATTCTAAAAAATTACCTGAAAACCAAGATATGGTTTATTATTCTTTTTTTGCTTTCATTACTCTAGACAGTCTCTTTATGAGTGCTTTCAATCAGAAGACACAAAAGAAAATGTCCAGAGTTGGAAATAATAAAGTTATATGCTAATTATTTCTT
>CAUYQG010172199.1:0-11360 GCA_963574415.1 Tarsius wallacei
ATCAAAAGAAAAATAGCCGGGCGTGGTAGCAGGCTCCTGTAATTCCAGCTACTTGGAAGGCTGAGGCGGAAGGATCGCCGGAGCCCAGCAGGTCGAGGCTGCGGTGACTGGGAGCGGCCACTGCACTCCAGTCTGGGCGACTGAGTGAAACTCCAACTCAAAAAAAAAAAAAAAAAATTGAAAAACAAATAAATAAAAGATACAAAATCACAGGAGAAAAAAAAGAGGCAGGTTGAAGGGAAGAGAAGGAGGTACAGAGAATACTTCTGAACTAGCAAATCCTTTTATAGGAGTTTATCTTAAATGTGTATCAGCTATGCTTATAGTCATAAACAACTGGAAACAGCCTCAATGTCCACACAGTAAAATAGTATGCAGTCTTCAAAGCGATGCAGTCAGTTCTGCTTAGTGATATGGAAAGCTGCCATGGCATAGGACTTGTTTCCCAAAAGATTTGAAAACAACAGTCTTCGTGTGACCACAGTTTTGGGGAAAACATATATGTACATTTGAAAGACAAGGTTTATATGCTCCAAAGTAAACAAAGTAACTTCTGGGCAGCAGAAATATGGTTACACACATATCCAACTTCATTCATTTATGAATAGTACAATAATAAATATTTTTACATTTACAATAAAAGAGAAAAAAGGTATTTTCAAAAGGACAGTTCAGTCCCAAATTTATTTTTTTACTTACTTACTTTTCTCTTTTTCTTCCTTTTCCTTCCTTCCTTCTTTCCTTTCTTTTTTTCCAGTTAGCGTCTCACTCTGTTGCCCAGGCTGGAGTGCAGTGGCACAATCACGGCTACAGCAGCCTCAGCTTGTAGGGCTCAGGTGACCCTCCCACCTCACCCTCACAAGTAGCTGGAACCACAGGCAACATGCCACCATGCCCGGCTAATTTTTTCATTTATTACAGAGACGAGGTCTCATCAAGTTACCCAGCTGCTCTTGAATCCCTGGGCTCAGGCAATCCTCCCGCTTTGGCCTCTCAACCTGTTGGGATTACAGGTGTGAGTCACAACTAGTCCAAATTTCTTTCTTTCAAGATTATTTAAATAGATTTTAATTTCTTACTTTTTCTTTTTCTTTTTTAATTTGAGACATGGCCTCACTATGTTGCCCAGGCTGGATGGAGTACAGTGGCTATTCACGGGCAATCAGCTCACTGCAGCCTTGACCTGGGCTCAAGTGATCCTCCTGCTTCAGCCTCTGGAGTAGTAGGAATACAGTCTTGCACCATGGCACTCAGCTACATTTCAATTTCTAATCGCTGGGCTGGGTGCAGTGGCTCATGCCTGTAATCCCAGCATTTGGGGAGGCAGAAAGGAGAGGATTGCCTGAGCACAGGGATTCGAGACCAGCCTGGGCAACATGGAGAGACCTTGTCACTACAACAAATCAAAAAATTAGCTGGGCATGGTGGCACACACCTGTACTTCTAGCTACTTGGAAGGCTGAGGCAGAAGGATCACCTGAACCCATTAAATTGAGGCTGCAGTGGCTGTGAGCATGCCACTGCACTTCAGCTTGGGCGACAAACTGAGACTCCAACTAAAAAAAAAAAAAAAAATTTCTAATTGCTGATTTTTGGCATAAATAACCACCAACTATGAACCAAGATGGCTCTCCAAGGTGTAGCAGCAAAGAGGCCACGGATGAGAGATTACAGTCCAGAGTGGAAGTGATTCATGTGTAAAAAAGTTATGAGTCTAAATAAATATTAATTAACCAGGCCGAGGCGAGTGGATTGCCTAAGCCTGTGAGTTCGATACCAGCCAGGGCAACTTGGTGAGATCTCATCTCTACAATAAACAAAAAAAATTAGTCGGGCATGGTAGCACACGCCTGTAGTTTCAGCTACTTGGAAGGCTGAGGAGGAAGGATTACCAGAGCTCAGCAGGTCAATGCTGAGGTGACTGAGCGTGCCACTGCACTCCAGCCTGGGTGACTGAGTGAGACTTCAACTAAAAAAAAAAAAATTAATTAACCAACAGAATTTGCAGGTGTGCTTAGTAGGTACTTGGTGATCATTTTGCTAATTTGATCACCACAGCTGGTGAAACCAGATACCTTAAGCTCAAAGGCCCTGTTAGAATGGACAGATACAGTGACCACATCTCAAAGATGGTTAAGTTCTTTTTTTTCAGCAGCTGGAATCCTATATACAATTCCAATACTAACCAAATGGAACCCCGCAGACAAATCTACTTTCTCAACTAAGGGAAAAAAAACCAAACCCATCAGCTTGTGTGGGCACAGTACTTGACAGACTCATCAATGAATTCAGACCCTGGCATGATGTCTCTTTCTCCTAGCAAAAAAAATCACCCCAGCCTGCCACTTTATTTTGAGTGGGTGTTTGTATTAGAAGAATCAAAATTCAAGTCAGGGCCCTCAAATTCAAAGGTCTCGGCACCAAAGTATCACGCGGCAGTGACAGTCATTCCGAGGAAGCAACACTCCCCCGCGGTTCTCTACTGTGCCTCGTTAGGGACGTGAACGTCACAGAGCCTTCACAGAGCAGTTTGGTGGTGTAAGAAGCAGAGACGCATCTTTCCAAGGCAGACGGAAAGGTGGCATCAAGGGTGGAAGGTCACTCCCAATTTTCACTCTCCCCAGATGTGCAGCCAACAGCTTCATCAGAACGTGTGAGCACCAAGCCTTTCACCACCTCTCAACAATGTGGTGCGTCTGACAACAGCCTTTCATGTCTGCAGCTCGCCGGCCATGTCATCTACAAGCATTCTCGGGATATGCTGCCCAGGGTTCCTCCTTGAACTTCAAGTTCATGATCACCCCGAATCTTTAATGCTTTAAAAATGCACATCGCTTATTTTGCTCATGAATCAGCAGTTTGATCAATGCCAGCATACCTGTTAAATTATGTTAATGTTTCATATTTTTTTTGGACAGTCAAAAGTGCATTAAAAATTAAAATTAAATTAATTCCCACTTTCCCACTCTTACACTGTCGGGTAATGTTATTTTACACTGCGCTATAGTGTGCTACAAATTGGCATTCAGAGCTTTGAATTAATGAACTTGGTGATTTATTTACTGTCTAGGGTGTTATTTATTTGTTTTTCAATTACTGTAAAACTTTATACCTCATGGCAGGAGATCCTGAGCAATCATATAAACAGCACCAGCGAGACTGGCTTTTAAATGGGATCATGTAATAAAGACGAAAGACTAAATTACTATCTCTGATATGAGCCAGCGACACTCAGCATCGTGGGTGAGCTTGTGAACAGCCTTCCAGAGGGGGACCTTGCACAGTCTGGATGCATGGGAAGAGCTGGGTGTGGTGGCTTATGCCTATAATCCCAGCACTTTGGGAGGCCGAGGCAAGAGGATTGCTTGAGCCTGGCGGTTGAGGCCAGCCTGGGCAACACAGTCAGATCCGATCTCTACAAAAAAAAAAAAAAAAATTAGCTAGGCATGGTGGCATGCATCCGTAGTTCCAGCTACTCGGGAGGCTGAGGCAGAAGGATCTCCTGAGGTCAGCAGGAAGATGCAGCAGTAGCTGTGATCGTGCCACTGCCATCCAACCTGGGCAACAGTGAGACGCCAAGTCAGGAAAAAAAAAAGAGAAAGAGAGAAAGATGCACAGAAAGACCAGGCTTCTGCCTGGAGTCACTGCAAAGTCATGGCGAACCATCATGGTCCACAGAACCAAGAAGCAATAATCTCTAGGACCCGCGTGTTCGCAAGGGGCTCCTGAGATTTTGAAAGAACAGACACTGTGTCTGTCATGTCACCCGACGAGCATTTGGAACTGCCAGAAAGGCCTGCTACACTTCTGCACTGAGACCTAGGTGCATGTGTGCACTTGACTTCTCTTACCACCTGTTTAATGAAGCACTGACAGGGTTCTGAGCACTGTCCTGGGAGCTAAGGGTTGAGGGAACAGAGAGAACTCTACCCCAGGGGGAGGTTTTAATCTACTGAAAACTTGGTGTCATCAGTGGGAGGACACCCCACGTTGAACATAATCCCTGAACTTACAGGAAGGTGAGGCTGAGGCCTGGGAAGGTTCGAGGCCACCCCACTGCCTGCTCCCACCATCACATCCAGAGTTGTGGGGCCGTTGGCAAGGCGACAGAAGCAGCCAATGGGCTCAGTGGGAGTCCAGATGCAGCACAAGCAAGCCCACTGCATGATAGGTGGTCCCACCAGCTGAGGTCCTTTCAGCCTGCTCAGGCCCTCTGCCCAGGGTCCTGGTCCACAGCTATTTGGAGGGTGCCACAGAAGGAGTGATTGAATTTCCAAAGACGAGGATGAGGGGGAGGAGGAAAAACCTGCTATCCATCCCCAAAAAGCAAGCCTGATGACAAGACACTGCACTGCTAACACCCCAGAGGCCTGGAAGTCCCTTAGCCATGAGGCAGTTTGAGACCAGCCCACACAAAACACAAGTGAAGGGGTTGTTTAATGATAAGCATATGTCAGTCCTTTGCAAAGTCATTCAAAATACCCATCTCACAAGGAGACTTCAAACTCTAATTTAAGGAATTTTATTTCTGTATCAAAAATATAGCTGGGCGGGGTAACTCAGGCCTGTAATCCCGTCACTTTGGAGGCCAAGGTGAGAGGATTGCCTGAGTCTAGAAGTTCGAGAGTAGCCTGGCTAACATAGTAAGAGCCCATTTACAAAAAAAAAAAAAAAGAAAGAAAGCCTGGTGTGGTGATGCATCTTTAGTCCTAGCTACTTGGGCATATCACTTGAGTCCAGGAGTTTGGGGCTGCAGTGAGCTATGATGACGCCACTGCACTCTAGCCTGGGTGACAGAGTGAGACTCTGTCTCAGAAAAAAAGATGAATTATTGCCCTAGTCCTTCCATCCAAATGTGTATTTATAAAAGCATGGTAGTTGCCAAGCAGCTTAAGGCAGTGTATTAAATGTCAAGGGACATCTTTAATAGGTACACATTAAATACACATCATTTTAGTAACATTCTTCATAGATATGATTACAAAGTAAATTTAAAGTGGAGAGAAAGAAAATACACTTTGAATGAATAATTAGTAAATAATCATCTCAGGCATTTGCTTAATTACTGTTACTTATATGACTAACCCCAGACGTGATTATGAAGGAAGGAATCTATGTCCCTTAGAACACATTCTAAACCGATGTTGCTGGTCTCTCAGGAGCAGTTTGGTGTTAGTAGAGTTAGGTGTTCAATATTGTGAATCAATATTAATATTAATGTGGGCTGAAGAGAGAACAAAAAATAAGGGCTGGTGCACAGCTACGGAACCATACTAGGGTTGTTTTTGGTTTTGAGTTGGGGTCTCACTCTGTCGCCCAGGCTGGAGTGCAGTGGTACAATCGTGGCTCACCACAGCCTCGATATCCTGAACTCAAGTGATCCTCCTGCCTCAGCCTCCCGAGTAGCTGGGACTACACGTGCACGCCACCACGCCTGGCTATTTAAAAAAAAAAATGTGTAGAAACCAGGTCTTGCTAAGTTACCCAGGCTGTTCTCAGCAGTACTTTTTCCTCGGCCTCCCAGAGTGCTGGGATGACAGGCGTGAGCCACTGTGCCCGGCCTGGTCTTTTATTTCTGCAGGCAACTCTGAGGGGCCAAATTTGGTACTTCTGACGTGGAAGAGCAAGCTACCAGCTAAGCAGACAAGGCTCATTCTCTGTGTCAACAGTGCTCACGCAGAGAAGTTTCCGGCAAGCGCTTCATCTTCATTTGCAGAGGGTAATGAATAAAACAGAGGCCAGAAAGTAGTCAGATGTGGTGGCGCCTGTAGTCCCAGCTACTTGGAAGGTTGAGACAAAAGTATCTCCTGAGCCCAGGAAGTCGAGGCTGCAGCGAGCTGTGAACGTGCCATTGCACTCCAGCCTGGGCAACACAGTGAGACTCTGACTCAAAAAAACAAAAACAAACAACAACAACAACAACAACAAAATCTTTCGAGCAAGCTCCTGAGGGCTTCGAAAAGAAATCTCTGGAAGCTCCTCCAAGCCCTTACCCCCCAAGCGGGCTGCCCACAGCATTCTGCCACCGTTCAGAACGCACAGCCTGCCTGCGCCCTGAGCCCAGAGAACTGCAGAGTGGGAGAGTTCCCACAACCACTGCCCCTTGCATGAAACATGCCACACGTGGCACGGAGGTTGAGAATTTCTGAGACCTCGTCTGAAGTCCACATGCTGACCCAGGCCTCCTCTCCCTGTCCAAAGGAGGCTTCACTAGGTCCTGCTCCTTCTGGCTATTGGTGACACTGGGGACCAAACAGAATGGAGGCGGCTTTGGGGAGGAGCAAATGGGGTCCTGTAGGTGTCCTGAACACCTGGGTCTGGAGAATTATTGGGATGACATTATATCAACATACTGGAATTTTCTCCTTATACAAATTGAAGGCTGGGTGTAGTGGCTCACAGCTGTAATCCCAGCAGTTTGGGAGGCCAGAGTGGGAGGATCGCTTGAGCCTCAGAGTTCGAGACCAGGCTTGGCAAAATAATGAGACGCTGTCTCTACAAAACATAAAAAAATTTAGCCAGGCTTGGTGGTGTGCACCTATAGTCCCAGCTACTTGGGAGGTGGGAGGATCATCTGAGCCCAGGAGGTCGTGGCTGCGGTGAGCCATGTTTGTGCCACTGAACTCCAGCACTCCAGCCTGGGCAACAGAGTGAGACCTCGACTCAAAAAAAAAAAAAAAATTATTCTCTGCCCTTACCAAACTCGGTTCATTTCCTTTGGAGACAGTCTACCTCGATGCCCCTGCTCTGTCATCCAGTTGTGTGCTTAGGGGTCCAGGTCAACCAGATGTCCCTGACAAGTTTAGTGAGCACCAGCAAAGAATGAGAGGAGAGGGTCAAATTCAGAGGGCTCAAGATGTGGTCAGTGGCCAAGAGCTCAGCCGTGAACCTGGCCCAGGGTGCCTGTGTCTTCAGGAAAGGCTTGAAGATGGCTCAGCTGAGCTGTCCCCTGACCAGCAAGGCTCAGGGATGCCCTTTCACTGATGTTGGGCAGGACTCCTGCTTGGCTCACTCACCCTTCTTGTCCTCCCTCCCTGATTTCAGCAGATGGCCCCACTCATCAGCAACCGAGGCAGTCATGAGGCCAAGTTGACTCAACTTAGGACCAGTGATTCCTTCCAGATAAGGTTCCGGTCCATCTAGACACTGGAGCAATTATTTGCTGGCTGACAGTTGTGATTAGTTTTTACTGCATGTAGGGAAACGGTTCCAGAAGCCCCGCTAATAGGATTACAGGTTTCTGAAGGGCTTTTAGAGCAAGTAATTTCCACACAGTCAGCGCAGCATGTGCAATGAACTTTCCACCCAGAGTAAATTCCTTTCTACGACAGGGAAGATGTGTATTTCTGGAAGGGGGGCGCTTTGGAACTGCAGGGGCATCTTTCTTCCATGGTCCTTTGTTTGAAAATGCGAGCTTAGAAAATTATGTTTGGTGATAACTCATGAACTGCATGTAATGAGTCTAAAATTGTCAACAGCTTTGGGAGTTGGCACTAAATGACATCAACCAACCAACCTTTTTAGCACTAGTGGGAAAATCCCTTCCCCAGTAGTGATATCCCATGGTAGCTTTTCCTTCCTCACCACCCACTTCTGAAGGGAAACTTGAAAAAACAACAAGGCCAGGTGCAACAGCTCATGCCTATAATCCCAGAACTTTGGGAGGGCAAGGCAAGAGGATCCCTTGAACCCAGGAGTTCAAGACCAATCTGGGCAACATGGCAAGACCTCATCTCTAAAAAAAACCAAAAATAAAGAAAAATTAACCAAGTGTAGTGACAAGAGCCTCTAGTTCTAGCTACTCAGGAGGCTGAGGCAGAAGGATCACCCGAGCCCAGGAGGTTGAGGCTGTGGTAAGGTATGATTGTGCCACTGTACTCCAGCCTGGGTGACAGAACAAAACACGCCCTTAAAAAACAATGACAAGACCCAGAGAGCCCTTTAGTCAGGTTTCTAACAAGATTACCAACTGCTGTGGACTACAGATTTATGATTTTGCAACAAATTTCTCTATTTGATAAGAAAAAGTCCTTTTGAATGCTGGTCAACATTTGACCCTATCAGCTGGTTTGACATAACAACAGAACTGGTTTGACATACCAGCAGAGTTTTTTGTTGTTGTGTTTTGTTTCTTGTTTTTTGAGTTGAGGTCTCACTCTGTCACCCAGGCCAAAGCACAGTGGCATGATAACAACGATCATGGCTCATAACAGCCTCAACCTTCTGGGCTCAGAGGATCCTTCCCCTCCAGCCTCCTGAATAGTTGGGACTAGAGGTACACACCACCACACCAAGCTAATTTTTTTCTTTTTCCATAGAGACGAGGTCTTGCTATGTTGCCCAGGCTTGTCCCAAACTCCTGGGCTCAAGCATTTGCCTGCCTTGGCCTCCCCAGTGCTGGGATTACAGGCATGAGCCACTGTACCCAGCCTTAACATCCATAGTCTATTAGAACAACAGTTCCTATTACTGAGAAGGCTGTTCAGGTGTTTTGTGGTGGTTGTTCTTTTGATTACTGGAACATTCCCACTGCCTCTGCCGACTATCCACTATTTAGCTCCACTCTGGTTTTGAGCAGGTTATCACTGTCCTGTCAGCACGGAGACATCCCGCTACCTGTCCCGAAGAGGCAGCAAATGCTAAATTATACGACTAGAGAAGATGAGGAGAACTCAGCCTAGCACCTCTAGAAGAGACAGGTGTGGCCGAGCGTGGTGGCTGACACCTATAATCCCAGCACTTTGGGAGACCAAAGCAGGGGGACTGTTTAAGGCCAGGAGTTTGAGATCAGCCTGGGCAACATAGTGAGACCTCCTTCATATCTATATTTTTTTAAATACTTTTTTTAAGTAGAAGAGGATACTGAGCCACTGAGAATCAAGAGAGAATTAACAATCTAGACTGTTCATTTGGGGAGTATGTTTTAGATTTCCTGACATAGTCAAAGCATAGAACATGTAAAGAAATTTCATTACAAGCAAGTTGTGCTAGCAGTTTGGTTTGCTGATATGCAAACTCATTGGAGTCTGGGATCCTCACAGAAAGAATTGTTATTCCACAACAAATTTCCTTTGCAGCTCTTAGAAATAAAACATCTTCACTTATTATTAGGAAAATTGAATGTATGTTTGATAACTGTGCCCAATGCCTGAAAAATGCTTAGCTAAAAATCTGAAAGTAGGTTTAAAAATTGTTTTTACCATTTAAATTTACAACTTTTAGTACTGTCACAACCTTTGCAAATTATTCCAATGGTACGCCAAAGTCACATCATCAAGTTTGAGCCTCCATCCCTAAAATATTAGGGGAGTGAAGTTTGCAGATTGAGAGCATTTAAGTCAAAGGACAAGTTTGAAATCAAACACAACAGGTTCAAGCCACACCCTGCCACTTCCACCCTATGTAGAATTGTATCTGTCCCACGAGGGTGGGTCTAATGAAGTCGTATTGTGAAGCACTCAGTATGTTACTTTCGCTGATGAATTATGCTTCCTTCCTGACAAGTGCCATCCACACTTCCAAATGAAGGGCACACTCTTTGCTAGACCTCTCCTCTATGGCAGACCTAATATTCTGGGCATCAAGAAAGTTTCTAACATGACACAGGTGTGTCATCACAAGAGGTCAGCCCGGTCCCAAAGCATGGTCAGTGAGCCACTGGACCCACCAGCAGTGCTTGTTTCCAAAGCTGGTTTCTGGGCCCGCAGAAGGCAGGCTGTGCTGCAGTGATAGACGTGCCTCCAAAGCACAGCGAGTTCACACCAGAAGGTTTATTTCTCCCTCATGCAAAGCCCACTCTAGGTTTGAGAGTCCTGCCTCTTAAGCAGGGGCTCAGGGATACAGGCTGTTTCTCCTAGATGCCTCCACCATCTAGAGACCGGGACTCTCGCAGCCACTGTGGCAGGGAAGAAGAGTGTGGATGTGGCCCCTGTGACATCTACTCATGAACTGTCAGCCAGAAGTTATCACAGGATCCCACTCACTGCCAGGGCTGGGGGCGGGTGCCTGGCTATCTGATGAATGCAGAGCGTCCTTGCCTCACCTGCTGAATCCGAATCTCTGAGCATGGGATCCAGGAGTCCTCATCCTCAGACTCCCCAGGTGATGATCACGCAAAGCTAGTCACTTCAGGGCTAGGATGAACTATTGCTGGGGATTTTCCTTTGTGGGATGAATAATTTGAAGTAACGGACATGAAGATGTGGCCTTGTCAATGTAATGACTAAAACAAGGGTCTAAGAGGCTAAAACACCAGGCTCTTTCCTAGCTGTCGCTGAAGTGCAGCCCTCAGAACCAGACACCTCTCAAATCTGGGTTTCTGGCCCAGACTCCCTGCTGCCTTCAGACCTACACCCACTCGGCCAGGACCTCCCAGGCACTTCACACTAGTTTGTTCATCTCCATCAAACCTGCTCCCATGTCCAGAGATAATCCAACATCCACCTTCCAGGTGACTCCTCAGGCTTCCTGGCTTGGGCGTCTTCCCTGCCTCTTTTATTTCTTTTACCCCTCAAATCCAGGCATCAAGACATGTTCACAGCTGGGCATGGTGGCTCACGCCCGTAATCTCAACACTTTGGGAAGCAGACGTGAGAGAATCACTGGAGTCCAGGAGTTCGAGACCAGCCTGGCAACATAGTAAGACCTATTCTCTACAAAAAACAAAAAAAAATTAGCTGGGCATGGTGTTGAACACTCAGGAGGTTCAGGCAGGAGGATTGCCTAAGCCCAAGAAATCAAGTCTACAGTGAGTCATGATTGCACCACTGCATTCCAGCCTGGGCAACAGAATTAGACCCCAACCAAAAAGAAAATAGGCATGTTCCTATCTCATCATCATATGTAGCATTTCTTCTCCCCACCTCCACTGCTGTCTCCCGAGTCCCATGACCTGTCATCACTCACCTGGTCTCCCTGCCTTGTTCAGCTCCTGCCTCCTCTTCCTCCCATGCTGCTGTCAGAATGATGGGTTCCTTCTCACAACAAGCATCTCCTTGTCCCATGACTCAGTGAGGCTCCTTTCCCCTATGATGCACGTCCTGGCCCTATTCTCCCCCCGCCCCCACTCTCCCCCAGCAAGCTTGTCTCATGCCTGGGCTTTGCACTCATCTGAACATGTACTGCGGCGCCCAGAGCAAATCCATCTTGGATGCTATCTGCCATCAAGGCTCCTGACTGAGCCCAGCTCCAGGAAGGCCTCCAAGATTTCCAGTTGGTTTATTGTCCCTGTGTAAGAGCAGGTGCCTACCGCAAATCCTGCCCTTAGGTCACACAGTCTTGATGGTATCATCCTTCACTGGCCCCACACATCTCATCTGAATTACCCTTTCCCTGTGGTATACAAGCCCTGGGGCTGGGAG
>CAUYQG010172211.1:0-16777 GCA_963574415.1 Tarsius wallacei
TAATGCTTTGATGTTCCTGCCCGCATTTTGATCCTAAACTAGAAACTGACTTTCTCAACAGGAGTCACACTGACCCCTAGTGCGCCCCCTATGAAGACCCGCGTGGGCATTTTCAGTCTCACGTGTTGGGGATACTCCCAAGGCTGGATGCTGGGTGTCCCGGCACCGTGGACACAAAACGTCCCTCGCGGCGAAGAGTTCCCCTGGGTCCCCTGACTTCTGAGCGTCTACTAGGAGAAAAACCTGCTGATAATCATTTGAGCTGAGGACTTAAGTACATCTTACACATAACCCCGAAGGTTATGGCGGGCACAGCTGACTATACACTGAGCTATCCACAAATGTTTATAAATTGGAGGCTGAACGTACTTTTTAAAAAAATCTGTCACGAGCACTATCCTTCTTTTTTTTTTCGAGTTGGAGTCTCACTCTCTCACCCAGGCTGGAGGGCAGTGGCACGCTCCCGGCCACCGCAGCCTCGACCTGCAGGGCTCCGGCGATCCTTTTGCCTCAGCCTTCCAAGGAGCTGGAATTGCAGGCATGCGCCACCATGCCCGGCCAAAGCACCGTCCTTCACTTCTGCAAATCACATCCCATGCTCTGTGGTGGTGGAGTGCCATCCTAGCCCCCCAGGGTCCGTGGGCGTCTGCGGGAATGGCATTCAGTGCTCCTGCGGGTGGGTGCAGGAACCGGCTGGCTCCCTCGGCTCCCTCCTGCCTCTGCCCAGCACATGCATCCCGACACGCAGTGTATTTCACAATGCGCCTGCACCTGAGAGGGCTTTGTTCTGCAGCAGAACATGTGCCTGGTCTTTGGAAGTTCGCTGTGTAGGTGTGTTCCTGTCTGTGAATTCTTTATCCTAAGGGGCCATGACAGTAAAGCATTTTGCGGTTTTTGTTGTTGCTTGTTAGTTTTTGAGTCAGGGTCTTACTCTGTTGCCCAGGCTAGAGCGCAGTGGCGTGATCACAGCTTTGACCTCCTGGTTCAGGTGATCGTCCCCCCTCAGCCTCCCAAGTGGCCGGGACTACAGGCATGCACCACCACGCCTGGCTTATTTTCAAAACATTTTTTTGCAGAAGGCCACATGTTTCTCTTTAAGCTTTGGGCTCCTCCCCTTCCTCAGGGAGGTGAATCTTTTCTCTCTCTCTCTTTAATCTACTTTCTAAATAAACTATATTTTCCAATCTAAAAGAAATTTTTTTTGTGGAGACAAGATATTGCTGTTTTGCACAGGTTAGTCTCGAATTCCTGGGCTGAAGCGATCCTTCCACTTTAACCTCCCAAAGTTCTATGATAAGCCACCGTGCCCAACCCATTTTGTGGTTTTAGTAAAGAAACCGAGCCATGACAGGCTTGCGGCCCTTTCTGTCCATTTCGTGCCTGGTGGATCTTGACACTTGACCTTTGGCAGACACGTGTGTCCTGCCTGCAGGAAGGGGGGCGAGCTCTTCCCTTCTTCTGGAGTCCCAGAGGCCCCTCCACTCGGAGGAGACTTGAACCCTGGTGACCTGCAGACACTGCTGCCCTGTGCGGCTTCTGGAAGCGACTCTGGACCTGCAGGCTGACTTGCTCCTGTGTGGTCCAGGGCAGGTTGTGTCCGGGCCCTGCCTGTACCGAGACCCGGCTCACTCCTTCCATCTCCTTGCAGGGCAGTGCTGAGGGGATGCTGCTGGCCATCTGTCTGCCTGATTCCTGGGCCAGCCCGAGAAATGGAGGCAGAGGGAAGAGGCAGGGGAGGCGCGGAGACAGATGCGTTTCCTGTCTGCAGCAGGAACTCCCGTGTGCATGACGTCTTCCAGTTTAGGGTGTGCTTTCACTCCATTTCCTTGTGAAAACTTCCAGAATCTTTTGTGCTTAATAGACCCCCTTTCAGGTGAGGAAACTGAGGCTCAGAGAGGCCAAGGCACTTGCCCAAGGCTGCAAAGCAAAGTCAGAATTAATCACTGGGTCTTCTTTCTTCCCCAGCTGGTCACTGACGGCGGGGGGGGGGGTGCTCCTCAAAGGTAGAGGACAGGCCGGGCTTGGTGGCTCAGCCTGTAATCCCAGTACTTTGCGAGGCCGAGGCAAGTGGATTGCCTGAGTCCGTGGGTTCGAGACTAGTCCAGGCAACTTGTCAAGACCTCATCTCTACAATAAATCAAAAAATTAGCTGGGTGTGGTGGTGCATGCCTGTAGTTCCAGCTACTTGGAAGGCTGAGGTTGAAGGATCGCCCGAGCCCAGCAAGTTGAGGCTGCAGTGGCCATGAGCATGCCACTGAACTCCAGCCTGGGCGACAGAGTGAGACTCCAACTCAAAAAAAAAAAAGGTAGAGGACACAGGGATGCTGGCATTAGAAGCACTAAGCACCACCCAAGCAGGACCCTACCCAGTGCATCCTACTTAGATGACACTTCCTGATAGGGGAGTTGCTGGGTCATATGGAAAGTCAATTTCTAGTTCTTTCAGAAATCGCCACACTGTCTTCCAAAGAGGTTGTACAGGGCCGCATTCCTACCCGGAGGAATTCAAATTATTCTACAAAAAAGATACCTACACACGTATGTTTGTTGCAGCTCTATTCACAATAGCGAAAACATGGAACCCACCGTGTTGCCCATCAAAGCTGGACTGGATAAAAAAAAATGTGGTACATATACACAATGGAATATTATGCAGCCATAAAGAAGGACAAATATACGGACTTTGCAGCAAACTGGATGGATTTGGAGTCGATCATACTCAGTGATTTATCACAGAAACAAAGAACTGAGTTCCATATGTTCTCACTCATAAGGTGACCTTGAACAATTATAATGCTATAAGAAAGCAATTGGCAGCAGTGGGAAACTATCAGGGGAGAGGAGGGTGGGACTGGCCTTTGAGGGAAACTGCTAAGGGAGGGAGGGTCACATCTCATCAACAAGGGAACCTGCATGATCAATGTTTATATACCTAACTCTGAATTGTACCCCACATCTTTATAATAAATAAATCAATTAAAAATAAAATAAAAAAGAAGACACTTCCTGGTTGGAGCGCCCTCTGAAGCGAAATATTTCCAAGGAGGAAATCACGTGTCCCCCACACCCCTTTCCTCTCCACCAGGAGCTGTGACCTTGGCTGACACCGACCCACTGGCCCTGCACCATGTCTTTGGAAGGGAAGCCAGGAAACTGCTCTCACTCAGACAGACAGAATTTGCCATCATCTTGAAAGAAAAAATAAGCAGAATATCCCCGGGTCTTCTCTTTCCTAAGGACATCTCACTTCATCCATCAGGATGACCCCTCATCCTGCTCACTAAGAAACTGGGAGATGGCCAAACACAGAGGTTCATGCCCATAATCCCAGCACTTTGAGAGGCCAAAGCGAGAGGATTGCTTGAGCTTGGGAGTTCCACACCAGCCTGGGCAACCCGGTGAGACCCTTGTCCCTAAAAAAAAAAAAAAAAAAATCAGAAAAAATTAGCCAGGTGTGGTGGCATGCACCTGCAGTCCCAGCTACTCAGGAGGCTGAGGCAGAAGGATCGCCTGAGCCCAGGAGGTTGAGGCTGCAGTGAGCCATGATTGTAGTGCTGCTTTTCCAGCCTGAGTGACAGAGTGAGATCCCGACTCAAAACAGACATACGAACAAACAAACAACCTGGTAGAATCTAAACACAATTGAATTTGATAAACCATCCCCAGTCGAAGTTTCTCAAGTCACCCGTCACTGGGAGGGCGCGTTCTCACTCTTGACCACCAGATGGCGGGGCAGGGATGAATTGCAGCGTCCAGAGGCATGCATGTCCCTGGGAAGGCAGCTTCCGCCCACCCCAGGATCTGAGCTCTCCAACCCAGAGCAAGGGCTCCAGGATAGTTCTAGAAGTTGTGTGAGTGCTGGTTTATTGAAAAGGGGGCAGAAAAGACCTTGCATGGGGCCTATTCAATACAAGCGACAGTTCCACCCTGAGACCAGCACTGGCCACAAGCCCGGCTGGTCAAGCCCTCACTGGCTGGGCCAGGAGGGCCATGTGAAACCAACACCCCTGGGGGTGGAGAGGAGAGGTTAGGGTCTACTGATGTGTTGGCTCATGCCTGGAAATGTGCTCCAGTGTGTGTCCCCTAGGTCTGTGGTGGAGCCGGAAGGCACACAGGAAGCCCCGGGGCATCCAGGGATGAGGGCAAGACCTCCTGCAGTGCAGGGGGAGGCCAGATTGGGAAGAGAAGGGACCCACACCGACTCCAAGGCATGCAGATTCTGAACCAGAACCTTCCAGGTGGTCCTGAAGGAGTGTTTGTAAAACATATTCTACCCACCTGAATATTAGCTCTCATCATATGCTTGATATTTACATAACAATGGGTTTTGCCCACAGCTCACAAAGCAACAGAGGATACTGGATAGCCCTGGTCCAAGCACCATCGTGTCTCCCCTGGCCGCATGATCACCTCCCATCAGGTTTCTCTGCCCCTCTTCTGACCCTCATGCTCCAGTGATCAGCAGGGGAAGGTTCCTAAAACCTGTCAGACCTTGCACCTGCCTGCTTAACACACTTGGCCCCAAACCAGTCTCCTTCCCCAGGTCTATAAAGCTGGGCTGCCTCTCGGCTGCCTACACCCTGAGGCTCAAGCTCCGGCCCCAGCCCAGGCACCCCCTCCTTTTCTGTCGTTTCTTGTGTGAGCACACCCAACTCTTGACTGCCTCAGGCCCTTTGCACTGGCTATTCCCTCCGACTTCCTCAGGCTGGTTCTTTCTTCTTGCCCTTCAGGTCTTGATGTATGTGTCACATTGGAGAGGCCTTCTTGATCAGTCAGTTGAAAGCAGCCCCCAATCACTTGATCTCACTTTGTCCTATGTGCATCCCTGGCATGGCACCTACCCCAGGGGGCAGCGGACCCTTCCTGTAAAGTGTAAGACCATCTCTGTGGCAACTCTGCCATGTACACACCCCAGCCACAGACAAGAGTAAATGAAGGTGTGTGAATGTGTCCCAATAAAACTTTATTTACAAAACTGGGTAACAGGCTGACTTTGTCTTGTAGGCTGTTGTTTGCCATCCCCTGACATGACTTACGCCATCTGACATTTTTCTTTCTTTCTTTCTTTCTTTTTTTTTTTTGAGTCGGAGTCTCAGTCGCCCAGGCTGGAGTGCAGTGGCACGCTCACGGCCACTGCAGCCTCGACCTGCTGGGCTCAGGCGATCCTTCCGCCTCAGCCATCCGAGTAGCTGGAACTACAGGCATGTGCCATCACGCTCGGCTAATTTTTCTTGATTTGTTGTAGAGATGAGGTCTCGCCAAGTTGTCCAGGCTGTTCTTGAACTCATGGACTCAGGCAATCCTCTCACCTCGGTCTCCCACAGTGCTGGGATTATATGCGTGAGCCACTGTGCCCGGCCAACGTTATTCTTACTTCCTAGCTGGCTCTTGATGATTTTGACCATCGTGGTCTCCCCAGTGCCCAGAATAGCTCTTGCCATGGATAAGACACTGCGAATGCCTTTTTAGCCAGTGAATGAATGAATGCTACTTGGTAACTGCATTGCTCTTGGAGGCCCTGGCGAACCTCTCGGTTTCTAGTTTCCTCTCTTCCAGCAATTGTCTTCTCCCTAGCAATTCAGCACTCAGTTTTCATCAGAAAAGAGGACAGGCTGGCGGGGAAGACCATCCGAGGTCTGGAAGGGCAGATGAGAGCACCATGACTTCCCACCGAGGAAGGATGCAATTAGACCCCCACGGACAGGAGCCGCAACGCTTAATTATGCAAATGCAGTTTACTTGTGGCGAATTTTTCATTCTGGGCAAACTCTCCACTTTGTCCTATTTCCAGAATATTCCTGGGCACTTTTATTCACTGTCTGGTTTTAGGATTAGAGAAAGCAAACTACTTTTAATATCAGCTTATAGAAAATCTGATGGGGAAAATTAAACCAAATTTAAAAAGTCAACTTCTCAAGCCCCCTGAAACCCTTCTTTTAAAATCAGGTGAGAAAGGGATGTGCAATGACTGTAATAAAAATGGAGGCTAATACAAAATCTAGACGCACCAGCAACCTGCTCATCATAAAAGGAGTCTCCCTACTGGGAATATGCCCAGAGGAACTCAAATCACTCTATGAAAAAGGTACCTGCACAAGTATGTTTATTGCAGCCTTATTCACAATAGCAAAAACATGGAACCAACCGTGCTGCCCATTGGAAAAGGACTGGATAAAAAAATGTGGCACATATACACGGACTATTACGCAGCCATAAAGAAGGACAAAATTGCGAACTTTGCAGCAACCTGGATGGACTTAGAGTCTATAATACTGAGCGATCTGTCACAGAAACAAAGAACTGAGTATCACCTGTTCTCACTCATAAGCGGACCTTGAACAATTATCATAATACTATAAGAAAGAGATTGGCAGTAGTGGGAAACTGCCAGGGGAGGGAGAGGCACACCTCATCACCAAGGGTACCTGCGTAATGAACATTTGTATGCCTAACCCTGAATTGTACCCCACAACTTTACAATAATTTTTTTTTTTTAAAAAAAGGAGTCTCACCCTTTTTCTAGAAGGGAAGTAAGTTTAGCTAAGGAACAACGCCACCCTTGGGCAGGTGTGGAGGGCTGCTCTAGGCTTTGTTTAGCTGGTAGGAGTGAGCTCAGGATAGAGGAGAAGGCACCACCTCCTTTTGGAATAAGGTGGTACTACCTACAGCCAGGGTGCAGCTGTGAGGACTGTCCCAGACCCCCAAAGCAATGAGGAGCTTCTCTACCACCTCCAGTACCAGGGAGAGGACTGATCTGTGGCATTTGCTGAGTGCTAAGGTGTAATGCTCCCATCACAGCTGATTTCAAGCCCCCCATGTGATATCTCGAAGCTGGAAGGTCATATGCATGGATGGCTCTTGGAACAGTGCCAGGGGGTCCTGCACACACTGTCCCCAGTTCAAGCCCTGTGGCGTTGGGCCAGAGTAGACCGTATAGAGCTCAGCCCTGCCCTCTGTTCTTCCTTCCCCAAGAGCCATGGCCTTGGCCTCGGCCACCCTCTGCCCCGCCCAGATGGGCCCCTGCAACACGCCAACTAGCTGCTAGGTACCATTTCCCACAAGACAGCACCCTGCATTAATTGTCACCAGTCGGTCCCTCTCCTCTGCTGGCCCTCCAATGGGACAGGAAAACCACATGACTTTGGTTCTATTTCCGGAAGCCAAATCCCATTGCTTCCCTAGCAAATGTACTTTATTTTATTTTAATTTTTGAGTCGGAGTCTCACTGTTGCCCAGGCTGGGGTGAAGTGGCACGCTCCCGGCCACCGCAGCCTCGACCTGCTGGGCTCAGGCAATCCTTCTGCCTCAGCCTTCCAAAAAGCTGGAACTACAGGCATGCACCGTCACTCCTGGCTAATTTTTCTTGCTTTATTGAAGAGATGAGGTCTCGCCAAGTTGCCCAGGCGGGTCTCAAACCTGGGGCTCAGGTAATCCTCTCATCTGGGCCTCCCAGAGTGCTGAGATTATAGGCATGAGCCTCCACTTCTGGCCCAAATGTATTTTAAAAATTCCAGCCGGGCACGGTGGCTCACACCTATAATCCCAGCACTTTGTGGAGACTCAGGTGAGAGAACTGCCTGAGCTCACAGGCTAGAGACCAGCCTGGGCAACTTGGGGAGACCTCATCTCTACAATAAATAAAAAAAATTAGCCAGGAGTGGTGGCGTGTGCCTGTAGTTCCAGCTATTTGGAAGGCTGAGGCAGAAGGATCACCTGAGTCCAGCAGGTCAAGGCCATGGTGGCTGTGAGCGTGTCACTGCACTCCAGCCTGGGCAACGGAGTGAGACTCCAACTAATATATATATATATATGTATATATATTTATACACACACACACACACACACACACACACACACACATTCCAAGGCAATGTCAATGGATGAGAGCTGAGAATACAGGAAGCCTTTCTTCTGGCAATTTGAGGCCATCTCCCTCAAGCTGCCGCAGATACAGACCCCTCCCCACAAATATGTTTTGGGTCAACCTGTCCTTGATCCAAAGGGTGGCAGCAACCCAGGGGGTGTCAGGAAATGTGTGGACGATTCTTTTGGTTTTCGCAACATGGGGGTGGGGTGAGGGATTCGTGCACATTAAATGCCTGAGAACCTCCAGCAACGACAGGACTTCCCACTTGCCAGAAAAAGGCCAACAGTGCCCTGGTGAGGAACACCAGAAAACAGGGCGGAGAAATGACAAGGACGGGAAAGTGGCCCTAGGATGCTCTGAAGTCCAAATTAATTATCTCTTCTCTTTCCCCTCCCCCACTGTAAACCCCACTGTTTTTCTCTCCTCGTGACCCATAACTGCAGATAAACATGCTTCCTGCTTTCTCCCAGGTACTAGCCTGCCCGTTGGGGCACCCATCACGATCCTCACCAGTGTCCCCTCTAAGGGTGCCAGTGTGACAGCTCTGTCACTTCCAATCACCAAATTCCAGCTTAACCCAGGCGCCAGGCAGTTATTTTTGTGGGGATTTAAGTTCACACACAGAAGGACAGAAGTGACTGGCAATGCCTGGCAGATAACCCCTCCTTTCGGCTAATCAGGAAGCTTAAGCCGAAGGGTTCGTCGAGGGACAAGGAAGGCCAAAAAAAATACAAGGGCCTCCTTGACCACAGAGCCTAGAAGACCCCGAAGGGAGTGGGAGCCATGGGCCTCCCCATGGGAAGGTGTGTGCTATAAAGCAGGGTGCTCAGCTTGGGCACAGCGGCGTCTGTGGAAAGGACATGCCAAGTAAGGAATCTGCGCTGGGCCCACGGAAAGGACACTACAGGCCTGGTGGGAATCTCAGCTCTGCACTGCTTAGCACATTGCTAACCTCTCTGAGTCTGGATTTTCTGCAGGGACATTCCCCTCTGTCAAC
The DNA here is from genome assembly GCA_963574415.1 of Tarsius wallacei. Taxonomy (NCBI): domain Eukaryota; kingdom Metazoa; phylum Chordata; class Mammalia; order Primates; family Tarsiidae; genus Tarsius; species Tarsius wallacei. The sequence continues at coordinate 8,865 of CAUYQG010172211.1, forward strand.
CTCAGCAGTGTTGTCAAATGCTAGTGCCTGCCACACATGCTGGGGATGCCACAGTGGCTGTTAGTGCAAATGATTCTCTGGGAGCCCTGCCACGGTGGCCCTGGCTGCACCCTCACCGCTGCTCCAGGGGGCTCTGAGGGAGCCCACAGAAAACAGCAAACACTCGGCGCTTACTGTGTGCAGGCACTGTGCTAGGACGTCATCTCCATCGACCCATCCAACCCTCTTCACTTTCCTGGGAGGTAGCACCAGATTTGCCTGCCTGACAAACGGGGACAATGGGGCACAGAGCTGTGGAACAGCTGGCCAGTTCACCCAGCCAGAACGTGGGGTTGGATCCCAGGCTGTCTGACTCTCCCATCAGTCGCTGCTCTGTATTTTGCCTCGAAGCCAAGGTGAGAGGGAACGTTTCACTGAATCCTTGGGTGTTAAGGGGGACGGGTCCTTTCATCAGGGGCATTACAATGACTATTCTTTGCCTTGACTTCACCTTTAGAGAAAAGCCACAGAATAATGGTAGAACACTAAACATTCTAATATCCCCCTTCCCAGCCTCCTAGACCGTAATTCCAGCACTTTGGGAGGCCAAGGCGAGAGGACTGCCTGAGCCCAGGAGTTCGAGACCAACCTGGGCAACTTGGAGGGACCTTGTCTCTACAATAAATCACAAAAACTAGCCATGCGTGGTGGCATGCGTCTGTAGTTCCAGCTACGTGGAAGGCTCAGATGGAAGGATCGCCTGAATCCAGCAGGTTGAGGCTGCAGTGGCCGTGAGCATGCCACTGCACGCCAGCCTGGGCGCCAAGAGTGAGACTCCAACTCAAAAGAAAAAAAAAATCTAGGTACCAAAAACAAAAATGCGAGTGGATGGAAGAAAATAAAGGCAATCCCAAACCCAACAGAGCAAGAGGCCACCCACACAAAATTCAAAATGGGACACAGAGTAAGCATGGCCGCTTCCTTTGTATTTCTATGTCTAGCTAGGACGGTGATCGGAGCAGACTGCAGAAATAAGTGGAAACAGAGAAAGACCCCACCAATCCAACCAACCCCAGCTAATGGGTCCCGCTCCCCCCGGAGTCCTTTTTCTGAGCATTTCTTCATTGTTTTCAGACTTCTCATGGCAATGCACATCTGAGCTTGCATCTATCCCAGCAATCTGCTTTTACATAAAAGAAAGGACCATTTGGGGACGGAGGGGAACAAACACAGCACAACCCCACAAAGCCGCTCGTCCCTGTGCCAGAGGAAGGTTGTCTCCTGGGTGACCTGCTGCAGGCCGCGATGTTGCCACTGAGTTTTTCCTTCAAGATAAGCTAATGGAAGTTCCCCTGCTCTGTGGTGATAGACTCTGAGACGGTAAACAGCACTCCAAGCCGAGAAAGAATGTGGCCCCCGAATTTTCCAGAGGGTCCAGGGGTGGCAGTGCTGACACTGTGTCAGCTGAGTGAGGGCTGCAGACACCTGGGGGCATAGCATGGGTGCTCATGACATGAGCCAGGCACAGGCACTGCAGATGGGTTTGCAGCCCTTCTGGTGAGGAATGCCGGAAACCTGCGATCACCTGGCCAAGCAGGGGCACATACCTGGCAAGAGTGTCAGGCCTGCTGAAGAAGCCTTTGCCAGTTCTTAAAAAGTGTTTCTTTCCACCAGCGGACAGTGCTAGAAAGCTAATAATAAGCAGGAAGAAAATGTGCACTCAGAGAGCCTGCGCAGAGACCAGACCTACTTGTCTTTTTACAATTGATGGATGCTACAGGGGTAATCAATTTACACCAGCCCTTTATCTGACACTTGTCTACACACGCAAGACTCTACCCTCAATCTGGGGCTCCCTGCTGTGCAATCTAGCCAGAGCCAGAGGTTCAAACTGGGAGCCTGGGTTGTGTTCTGTTTGCCCGGTCCTCTGCTTCCGATAAAGCGAATTCTAAAGTTAGGAAATGTTACGTCACAGTTTGCCATCGACAGCTACCCACGACTCTCAGGCTCTCCCCTGCTCTTGCCTTGTTCTGCCCGTGAACTGGGAAGTTTCCCGAGTTTTTTCAGTGCTAATTCTCACTCATAATGAGACAGTCCACAGCAGGACAGAGTGGGAAATCATTAAGTCAGGAATTAATTTACATATTTCCTCTGTGAACAGGTGAGTAAGGATAGAACATTTTCCCAGACTTATCTCTCTCTGGACTTTTAGGGAGAGTTGGCAGACTGAATCCCTGCAGTGGCCTGGGAGATCCCCGCTTTCACCCAGTACTTTTCACCCAGCACTTTTGAGGCCATTTCTCAGAATCCAAAGCTTAAGGATGTGAAACCGAATCACCATGACATTACCCCATCAGGTCAGCTCCGTGGGGCTTCAAACGTGCAAATGCACTTCAATCACTTGGCTGTCCCCGAGTCTATGTTCTGTATAAGGAAAGACATTATCCCAATCTATGGCTTCTCTGCCCCGGCAAGACCAGAGGACAACTCAAATTTCTAGTGACCTGAAGGTTATGAAGTCACCATCTCTCCCCAGACAGGTTTCTGTTTATATGGCCTTTGTGGGAAGTCAGAGTATATTTTAGACACTACCCTTCCTTTTCTTTTTTTTCCTTTGAGTTGGAGTGTTACTCTGTCGCCCAGGCTGGAGTGCAGTGGCACACTCACGGCCACCGCAGCCTTGACCTGCCGGGCTCAGGTGATTTTTTCGCCTTAGCCCTCCAAGTAGCTGCAACTTATGGGTACGCACCCCCATGCATGGCTAATTTTTGGATTTACTGTAGCAATGAGGTCTCACCAAGTCGCCCGTGGGCTCAGGCAATCCTCTCACCTAGACCTCCCAAAGTGCTGGGATTATAGGTGTGAGCTACCGTGCTGGCCAGACACTACCTTTACAAACAAGCACTTAAACCAATTGAATAATCTTTTTATGTCTAGACAGATTGTTTTTTTGAAAATTATGACATAACTACTGTAAGAAATTTGGAAATATACAGTAATGTTTAAAGAAGAAAATGTTAATCATAATAGCAAAATCAGAACATACCCATGCTGCCACGTTCTTCTCTGCATCTTTAACATTGTAGAGATTATTACGTGTACCCACTTTGTCTCTTGCTCTGAAGTCCAGGGACATCCTAAGCCCTAAATTCCTGTTACTAAAACTTCTTCAAAATATTTTAAAGGCCCCAAACCATTCAATTCTATAGATGTTTGCCAGTTTGATTAATCTATTATAAATAACTCTGTGATGAACATCTTTTTACATAAAGCATAGAGTTTCTAGATTCAAGGGAATAACTACTGTGAAGTTTCTTGATCCACACTGATACGCTGTGGGCTGGAAAGGATATGTCCGCATTTACTTATTTTTTTCACTTTTTTTTAAACCTCAGAGCAACGATGTTTGATGAACAGGAGCTTAAGTGATACCTTGGAGCTCAAGCACAAGAAGGAAAGAGGCCCAGTCAGTCTTCCCGATTCCCCCCTACTTTATGGGCGTGGTTATTCCAGAGAGTTGGGAGGAAAGAAACCAGGCCCAGCAGATGCAAAAAGGCCAGTAACTTCCAAGTCCAAACAGAGAAGAAGAAACCCAGTAGGGAGCTTATGCCTTTATGTCATGCGATATGCAAACCACAGGACAGGGACAGATGCCCCTTGGTAAAACCTGAGTGTCCAAAGCATCGTTTTCTTCATTCTCAAAAGTCAAAGTCTCACACTGAGGCTCAGGCAGTCCTTCCACCTCAGCCTTCTGAGTAGCTGGAACTACAAGCATGCACCACCACACCCAGCTAATTTTTTGATTTATTGTAGAGATGAGGTCTCGCCAAGTTGCCCAGGCGGGTCTCGAACCCATGAGCTCGGGCAATCCTCTCACCTCTGCCTCCCAAAGGGCTGGGATTACAGGCGTGAGCCACCGCACCCGGCCCATGCTCATAGTTTACAGGGAAAAGACTTACATTTTTTTCACATAAACACAGGTAAGGCATTTCAGATCCACAAACAGAATTTCTCACCTTTCGAAGTCTAGCAAGGAGACCTGCTACGTGCTCGTGCTGTTCCGCTTTGGCGAGATCTTCTGCCGTCTTTCCATCCTGTTAGAGAAAAAGCATTGGTTCCTTTTCTCTGAAAAAGAGAGCTGTGTGTGTTCCAAACACCAATTCTGTCAGTCTGAGGCAGAAACAAGCACGACAGATGCCAGAAACAAATGAGATAGGCCAAGAGCACGTCCTGGCGTATTTCCCTATCTGTGGAATCCTTATTTCACCTGGTTGCCCAGGAAAGGAAGATCAGATGTAAGAAAAGGCACGCACTGGTGTGCTGTGGTCCAACCCAAGACACCGTCACAGCTTGGCAGCCTCCTCGACGGGCTGGTTCCTCCCCGTCCTGAAATCCCTCTCCAGTTAGAACAAGAGTGAAGATTGTCATTAAATGCCAAGCTCTAGTCAGTGCAAATTTCCTCCTTACGAGGGCAAATCTAACCCTCACGGGATGCCCGTAATTACTGTGTATTTTTTTTAAAAAAGGCTTGGTCTGATAGGAAGTTTGACTAAAAGACTTGGTGAACGTGAACCAAGGAAATAAGACTGCACAGCACTTCTGTGCTGCTTTTCATTTGGATACTTTTCGCAGGTTGCGGTTTCATCCAGAACGAGTTCATCTCTGCTTCTACACCATGGGCATGCGTGATGACAGCAAACATGCATTGAACACCTCCTGATAGACGAGAGAACCATCAACACTAATTCCTCGCATTTGCACCGTTCTCTACAGTTTGCAAAAACATGTTCGTCTTAAGGACACTCTTCAGGCTTCCAACAGAAATGCCTGCTGAGTTAGTGGACACAGTGTGAACTTGGGAGAAAAGGACCCAGGATGATGTCCCGAGCCTGCCCGTTCGTTGCCACTGTGGGGTCAGTCACCTGGCCTTCCAGAACCTGGGTCTCTCCAGCTGCAGGACGGGAAAGGACACCCTCCTCGCAGGCGTTCTTGAGCAGATTACAGAAAACCACATGTAAAGAAGCAGCACTGTGCCAGGGTAGCTCTCAGTGCCGTGCGTGCATCAACCCTTGAAACCACCCCTGGGAGCAGAAGCTGTCACTGTCCCCGTGCCACAGAAGAGGAATGGGCACCTGGGGGCTGTTCCGTTGCGGTTTTAGAGATCGCTAAAAAGTCAAAAGTAGAAAGATAAGAAGCAATTCAAGAACGATAAAGAGAACCCTTTTTTTAGATTAAGAAGGAGAAGCAGTTTGTCTATTGGTGTTTATTAGTAACAAAGAAAGTTGCAGCCTTGCAGAAACTGCCTGAGATGTGTTTGTCAACAAACCTCCTAATTCCGCAACTCAAGTCGCCCTCTGAGTCACGCCTTAAGTCCCACTAAACCAGCCTCGCGCAGTCGGCACTGTTGACATTTTGCACCAGATGAGTCTCTGTTGTCTGGGTTGTGCTGTCTCGATGCTTAGGAGCATCTCCGGTTTCTACACACTAGGTGGCAGTAGCATCCCCCAACCTCAAGTTGTGACAACCAAAAATATCTCCAAATATTGTCTGTGTTCCCTGGGAGGCAGAGTCGCCCAGCAGGGAACCACGACCTTAGGCTGACTGTCAAAGCTGAGATGGGCTCCTCGAGGAATCCTGTTCTCCAGTCAGGACTTCCCGGCTCTCTCTCTGCTCCCTGAGAGTCCAGAAACATCCCCAAAGGGCAGGCGAGGGCTTCTAGTTTGATTTGGGGTGAATTAGGTGCCCTTTTAGACACCACATCTCCAGCCAGAGATTCATGGCAAATGATCTGCTTGCTTGCTTTTTTTTTGAGTTGGAGTCTCACTCTGTTGCCCAGGCTGGAGTGCAGTGGCACGCACCCAGCTACCTCAGCCTCGACCTGCTAGGCTTAGCCAATCTTTCCACCTTGGCCTTCCAAATAGCTGGAGCTACAGGCACGTGCTACCATGCCCAGCTTATTTTATTTTATTTTATTTTTATTGTAGAGATGAGGACTCAACAAGTTGCCCAGGCTGATCTCGAACCCCTGGGCTCAGGCGATCCTCTAAGCCTTGGCCTCCCAAAGTGCTGGGATTACAGGCTGAGCCACCGCGCCCGGCCGATCTGCTCTCTTTGTGGACAAAAGAGAAGACTATAAAGAAAAATGACTCCCAAACATCACTGCACATTGAATTCACCTCGGGATCTTGAAAAAATGAGGCTGCCCAGCTTGCATCCAGACCCTACTGTCATCAGTACCAGGTGTGACCGGGGCTCCCAGGTAATTCTACTATGCAGCAAAGTTTGGGATCCACTGCCCTAATGAGAAGAAATCTGAGCCTTGACTTATGTTTCCTGCCTCCTGATGTGACGGGGGCCATGGAGAAAAATGAGGCTGGGAAGATGAGGGGCAGTCCTGGTGGTAACAGGGGGTGAGGAAGACGAGGAATTTAAACTAGGGTAGTCCAGAAAGGCCTCAGTGAGAAGTGAGGCCTTTAGCCAACCTTAAAGAAGGTGACCGAGCAAGTCATATGGATACCCGGGGAAGAGCATCTCATGCCCAAGGACAGCGAGTGCCAAGGCCCCAAGGCGGCGGGATGGCTGTCACATTTGAAGACTATCAAGGAAACTCTAGTGGCTGGTACAGGGAGGAAGGGGAAAGGAGGAGGAGACAGAGTCAGAGAGGCAACGTGGGAAGAAGATCCTTGAGGAAGCCGCCATCTTAAGGACTTTAACTCAGATGGGAAGGTGTGGAGCGTCTGATTATATTTGAACCCAGGGTCATGGAGGAGCTGGTTGGGGAACAGACTGTGGACAGGTAAGGGTGAAAGCAGGGAGCCCAGTTAGGAGGCAATGGTGAATTCCAGGTGATCCCAAGGGCCCACTGTCTCCTAGAAGTCGGGAGACGATTTCAATAGAGCAAGAAAGGCCCCACTGTGGCAAATCACACGCTGGGGACCTGGGACAGGGAAGGCCTCCTGGGGCTCGAGCTAAGTACTGATGGATGAAAAGGAGTGACTGCTACCGAGTCATCCACTACTATTGTGGGTTACGTGCCCTAGGTCTGCCATGAGGCATTAAAAAGCACAAGCCAGGCACGGTGGCTCATGCCCGTAATCCCAGCACTTCAGGAGGCGGAGGTGAGCTCAGGAGTTCGAGACTAGCCTAAGTAACATGGCGAGACCTCATCTCTATCATAAATAAATAAAAAATTAGCCGGGCGTGGTGGCACACGCCTGTGGTTCCAGCTACTTGGAAGGCAGAGGTGGAAGGATTGCCAGAGCCCAGCAGGTCGAGGCCATGAGTGAGCCATGTAAGATGTAAAATAAAATAAAAATGCCTGTCAGCCCCTGTGCCCTGCTTCTACCTCCTGCCTGGAGCTCCTCTGTCTTCGCGATGTTGCTTCCATGGCCTGGCCCTCTGCTCAGTCTGCCCCTCCTCCCTGCACCCCCTCAGCTGTTCCCAGGTCCTGGGAAGCCCCTGCTGGCTCCCCCCTCATGGAGTTCGCACCTGCTGTCCCTTCACTCTGTAACTCCCTGTCTCCACCCCTCCATCCCCTGCACACAGTGTGCCATGTGTACCAAGACACGCGTGTGCACATTTCTCTCCGCCCACTTCTGCCCTGAGTCTCCATAGGGACAGAGACTTTTTCTTTTAAGAGACAGTGTCTCACTCTGTCACCCAGGCTGGGGTGCAGTGACATGCTCATGGCCACTGCAGCTTTGATCTGCTAAGCTCAGGCGATCCTTCCGCCTGAGCCTTCCAAGTAGCTGGAACCACAGGCGGGTGCCACCATGCCCGGCTAATTTTTTGATTTATTGTACAGACGAGGCCTTGTCAAGTCGCCTGGGCTAGGGTTTCTCAGCCTCTATCTCTCAATAGGGAGTGCCTAATCCCATCCCTTCTCAGGCTCCCAAGAATTCTGTTCCTTTTGCTATTTCCTTTCTCACCCTCTT